>CABFWB010000273.1:101635-129421 GCA_902151455.1 Timema bartmani
ACACACACACACACACACACACACACACACACACACACACACACACACACACACACACACACACACACACACACCAGAGGGTGTAATCGTGTCTCACATTCCTCAATCTCGCAACTGAGCTCACACACGCAGATTATTTGCAAGCTACCCTGAAACCATTCAGTTCTAATTTATTTATATGATATTTCATGAATGAGAGGCTGAAACAGGGAAAGAATTTTAGTAGTGATTGGAATTATGTATAGGAATAGAAATAGTAATGCAAATAATAATAACAATAATAATAATAATAAGACTATATAAAAGAATAGGCTTGCAAATAAAACCAAGAAACCAAACCGAAGTTGGTTTTGTTCGAGCCCCAGATAGTGAAGATTCCAATCGATGGTTTCTCTCTCCGATCCTTGACTCATATCTAAAAACTTACATGGAATAGTTTCTGTGATGACTTTAAGAAAACGCTATTATTGAATAATCATCAAAAGTTGCGTGAACAATCAAAGTGTGAAGTTCAGTGTCAAGTCACAGGATAAACTCTTGAGACATGATGCTCTCGCGTGAGAAAGATTTTGGAGCATAGTCACGTGGACGATTCCAAACCGCCTTAAAAAAATACTTATATCTCAATTTAAATTTTAGGGTATAAGTTCACTTAGAAGTTTGGTTTTAGTGCCACACGCCTTTCTTCTCGTCCGGGACAGCAACATCTATATTTGATATAGATGGGATAGAGGCGAGGGGGAAAGTGATTTATTGAGGAAATGTGCGTGGAAATCGTGTATAGTGAGGCAGGAAAACGTTCAGGGAAAACCATCCTCAGTACATTTAGAAAGGACTCGAACACCGATCTCCCCATCACCATCAAATAAGACCAGACAAGACTGAAGTTTTAGCCCGCGTGATCACTGATACGGATCTTAGAACTATAAAACTACTTGAAAAACATTCATTATAAATTGATTGCGCTATGGCCCGGCCACACAAAGCACTACGCTACGCTAGATAAGTTCGCTATGCGGCCGAAAAATAGTTCCCTTTATTGACAACATAAGTGGCCACACAGAGCTATGTACGCTATGTACGCTATGATAGCTACGTCTAGGTATATTTGAATCTCGGCTATCTTTTTAACAGTTATTGATGATGGACATCCGCAGTAGATTCACCGTGTTATCCAGCCACGTGCAGCCGGCAGCAGTAAGTGTGCTTAAAGTAAGGGAATGACGTTTCTGGAGCAGTTATTATTATTATTATTATTATTATTATTATTATTATTATTATTATTATTATTATTATTAGCACCGCGTCTTACTACCCGTTCGGGTTGTACGCACTTACGCTAATGGGTAATGGCAGGGTGATTGTGAGATGAAATGGAGGACCTACAGTTTAACGTGGAATCCGAACCACGGCGGAGGCTTGTATTCCACACATTCACAAGTTGTGATTAATACACGTCTTGTCAGAGGTTAAGGAAGGGTTTGGAAATCAGATAGATCTGTGCCGGGACCGAGGATTGAACCCCGGACGTCAGCACAGAAGTCTGACACCTTACCCCTAGACCGCCAGCTCACCTTTCTGGAGCAGTTAATTGAAGAGGTAAGGAAGTACCCACGCCCGTGGAACAAAATCATTTGAAGAATATCGGAACCTGGACATACGAGATAATGATGAAATTCATCAAACTCTCTTCTTTTCATATTCACTTCGTGTACCCACTTTCTTTATATTTATTACACAAATAAAGTAACAAAAAAGCCTCATCATCAATGTCATCATTCTCTCACAGGGCAAACTACTCTCAAAAATCTTGGACTAGACTGAAGAATCTCGAAAAAATAATAGCTTCCAGCGTGGCCACTTGTTGTAGCGAACATAGTATACGTAGCATACATTGCGTAGCACTCTGTGGGGCCTCAACATTAACATATGAAATTAAACTAAAAGGTTTTAGGAATAGTATTTATGTCAGGCATATTAAAAATGATTGTATTAAAAGAGTATAACCCAAACGGGTATTAAGACGCGGTGCTGAATTAAAAAAAAAGGGTTAGTGCATTACATAATTTTCTAACGCGCACATATAAACATGAAAGGGGTAAATACGAGTAACAAAGTAGGAGGTGATAACATAAATACAAGGTACAAATAAAAATAACTAAATTACTAGAAGGTGAACTACATTAATAAAACCCGTGTGGTGATAGTTTATTCTTCCAGGTCTATAGATAGATGAAATTTGATACCGGGGTTATGGAGCATGCCATATTTATGGGAAAAATTCTAAATTAAAAAAATTAAAGATGGTGGATCTAAAATGGCGGACGCAACGTAACAACTGAGACTTAGAGAGCTGAAATTTAATGTTGACGCCATAGCATATAATTCGGATGGATTAACAAGTCTTGAGCATGGATGGAATGAGAGAATATCTCTGTATCAAAATGTTGGAATTGATATACACTTCCTGAATTGTGTGTCCTTAAGGCGTTTTTTCTTTCATACATCCCGATAGCCTCATGTTATGAAAAATCTAAAAAATAAATAAAAACAAAGGACTTCATGCAAAATACTAGAATGCGCCTGTCGTAGAGAGGCCTGACTCCTAGTTAAAATATGAGGTAAGCAAATAATGTTTTTCAAATATACGCCAAATATCATTTATCATCCATCCATAAATCTTGATATTGGGAGCATCTGACGTTCAATTTGTTGAATAAGGCATATGGTAAGTTGAGTTTAATAACATACCTAAAATGATTGGTTTATTTCTTAAATATTATTATTGGGTTTAAATTTTAATTATATTTTGTATGTTATTTGCTTAGGTTTGTGCCTTATACTTCTTACTGGTCCTTTGTAACTGTTGATGTGTACATGTTTTAACTTACTACACATACTACAATTACTTTAAAACCTGTAATAATTATTATTACTATTGTTGTCTACTGCCATGTCCAAGCTACACCACACCCATATTAATAAGAGTATCATTGTGAAGATTTGAGATGTTTCTAAATTAGAGCTAATATTACTATGAATTACAAAACAAGAACAGTATTTACAACTGTCCCTGGTCTGATGTGCCATCTTCCCTCCCTCCCTCTCTCGTCCGTAAAGAAGCCAAACAATATTCTTATTGGAATATCAGACCTGTAGAATTTGTGAGGAAACAGCAGTTATAAGAGTACAGTTTTAAGAGAATGTTAATATTATCGCTTTGAAAGGGGATAGGAGAGCAGACTAGATCACACTTAGGCTCGAGTGAATGTTCAGCCACGTGCCTGCGCCCACTTGCCTTCACGTGCAGCCCACTCCTGGCTATCGCAGCCCAAGTGGTTGTTTATCTTCTGAGATAAGTCAATAGCGATTGAGCCGTGTTGGCTGAAGATAGAGATATATATTCGAGGAGGGCCGAAGGACTAAACCTGGGTTGACGAACCTCCCCTTATCTGTGAGAGTTGAGAGCTATCTGGGACTCTCAGAACATTACCACTCAAGTTGGTCTACACGCGTACTAAGACGTCAGTATCCTATTGTTTGGTTTGATGGCGGATGGGGAGTCGTGGCTCAAATAACAGACCGGTGCACTGAAGTGGCCTTTCCTCAATCATCCCTTAATGATTCCCTTCTTCATTCCCATCCCACGTTAAAACTTGAGATGAGGTGTCTTTGTACGTACCAAGATAGTTATTATATGTCCTGATTATACGAGGAAAAGCACTAATTCCGGGGAAGTTAATCAAAGACTTCACAGTAATAAGGACTCTTACATTGAACCAGTCCTTATTATTCCTTTTTGATACAAACGCATCACCAGCTCTATCATAATATTCAGTAACTATTTTAAATCCAGATTTGAACCAAAGCATCTCGATGATTGTTGGTCAATATTTCAAGCATTGGAGCTCACACAATAATATATACCGCAATAGAGGAGTGTAATATTTGCGTCCTTAGACTTTACAAGGCTAAGTATTCAAGCAAACACACACACACACACACACACACANGAGGAGTGTAATATTTGCGTCCTTAGACTTTACAAGGCTAAGTATTCAAGCATACACACACACACACACACACACGCACAAAAAAAAACACCTGTCAGGAGGAGTGACATCGACTGACAGAAGCCACTAAAAAAAGACGCACTCAAACTAACGATTGCTAGCCCCCCTTAAGAGCGTGTATCATACGCCCATCAACTTTGTAATACAGTCGGCACTAGAGCGTAAATTTACAAGGACAATATTGCACGTAGACCATTTCTGATTAAAGGTTAATAGAGACAAAGAGTTAATATAAGTTCCTAATACTTAATATTGTTGAAATATTAAATTATATTAATATTAAAACTGCATTGAAAAGGCCGTTTCTGGACATTTTAGAACGGTTTCATGGCTAAGCATTGTGCACAAATATGTCTTAATAGGGACGTACTGTAGCTATTAACAAGCGTCACCGCGGAAAATATCGAGTAATCATTCAAATACGAATGCACTGCACATATTTCTAGCATATCGTGTTTTCTCCCATACCTCGTGCGAGCCGGGAGTTGAGTTGGGTCTGCTATGATCCAGGCTCTTAAAGCCGCTTCTTAATAAAGAATGTTAGGAAACTGCCCTCAAAACAGAAGAAGTTTTCTTGTTTAAAATATAATGGCCACCATTGAATCAACCATAACAAGGTAACAGTTGCCTTTTCATCAAGCTGCACATTGAGGAAACAAAAGAGAAGTCTTTTCCGAAATAAGGTAATTAGCGTCTAATTAGCGCATCGTTTTCTTTTAACAATTAACCAAAATTTTATAAAGAAATATCAAAGAGTACCAACTCTGAAAACAGACTTTCAAATAACTCAATTATTCTCGCTCACAAAAAGATCCCCTAATCTATGTTTGGATATCCAAGCGTTTTTTTTACAAAAATTAAATGTTTCCCCGGAGTGAATTTTTCCAAGTTTTAATCAGATGTTTGTTATTCAGGATATCGTTTGAATATGATAATTAATCTAATTAGTTGTAATATTATTGTCCTTTTATAAAGTTAGAATACATATAAAAATAATATTATTTCTACTAGTAGACTTATGTATTGTTCTAATGTTGGTACAGTACAAGATATGTACAATATTGGTCTATTATAACAAACTTGTGCTAAATCTAGAAACTATATTTACTATAGTGAATGTGTTAAAAAAAACTAAAAGTTTTATGTTTTGTTGACTAAACAACTTCCGGAAACGGCTATGTAAATCTATTATATTGAAGAAACAAATATTGGCGAGAAAGTATAGAAATATGTGAATCAAATAATTTGAATCGACCGCAAAGAAAACCACGTTAAGTCACTAATTACAGTTATTGGTGATACAAAAGTACATCCAATGGTTTTGTAATTCTGTCAAGTTTAAGGGCAACTCCTGATGGGTCAAAAGCCTGGAAATGTGAAATTACGTAACTTGCGCACAGTCAACGATAATAGATATTTATATTATTGAATACGTATTTAAGTATGACTCTGAGAATATTCAGGAATAAAAATATTGAAATATAAAAATACGCAACGTTCCGTAAAAATTGCGCAAGTGTTTCTGGAAATTCTAAAATATAAACTACAAGATAAAATACCTAAAATATACCAATACTCATAACCCCTCATTGCGTTACGTTAGAGTGTTTTATAAAATCCATCTATTGTTATCTCAATGTGCTAAGCATGTAAGTACAATGGATTTTACAAATATATTTCTACGAGCCATTAGCACCTTGGAATACCTTGTGGTACCAATATAATATGCCATATGTCGTCATTCAAATCCCTCTAACCTGGGTTTGAGCAAGACACAGTCAGAGATCAGAAGATCCCAAAGAAGTTTCCTTGCTAACCAACCATCTGGTGTAACCTCACACAAGACCATCCCTTGAGATATGTGCACTTGTTACACGCAAGTCCTGCGCCAGTTGCTATCTGACACTCAAGTACCTGTTGACGCCAATGGATGCCAGATAAGACCAGGATCACGTTACCTTTGATTTAACTTGTCTGATGGACCAATAACACAGCATTATTTGTTGCAACGTGGTGCGGAGCTAGTGCGCGATGGCGTGAGAGTGGAGGGGAACGTAGGTATATAACTAGTACCCGAGGGAGGTACCCTTTGTCGTACTCGCGCATGAACACGGGAAACAAAACACTGACGAGATCAAGGGACTCTTGGTGAGTGGAGTAGACTTATATTCTTAAACATATTAATAATATATCATACTTGGAAACACAAATACATCTCTAACACAATTGGAAACACAAATCTTTAACATATTTGGAAATAAACATATAAAAGTATATAGTTGGTGTAGTTAGAAACACATATAAAATTCTAATTGAAAATAGAGATAAGTTAAACTCAAATAAAATATATAAATTAAACTCTTAAACTGCTTGTAAATACACATAATAGCTCCTAGATACTTGTAAACGCAAATATAAATATTTAACATACTTTGAACCCCACACATAAATCTCTAACATGCTTGGAAACCCACACATATATCTCTAACATGCTTGAAAACCCACACATATATCTCTAACATGCTTGGAAACCCACACATATATCTCTAACATGCTTGGAAACACATTTAGGCTACATCTTTAATATACTTGGAAGAAACATATACAAGTATAACACAATATATTTGAAAACACATATAAAACTTTGATATACTTGGAAACACACACATAATCTCCTTGTATACTTTGAAATAAAACATATACAAGTATAACACAATATATTTGAAAACACATATAAAACTTTGACATACTTGGAAACACACACATAATCCCCTTGAATACTTTGAAATAAAACATATACAAGTATAACACAATATGCTTAGAAATAAATACACAACTTTAACATACTTAGAAATACAAATAAAGCTATAACATACTTAGAAACATAAATAAATATCTCGCATACAAGTACTTGGAAACAGACATTTGCAAGTATGACACTAATATAATTACATGAAAACATATAAAACTCTAACATACTTGAAAACAAATATATATACAAGTATAACACTAATATGCTTGGAAACATACAGGGATAGCCCAAGGGTTTCGTACGCTCTAGGCGAGACTTTGAAATTTGCGCCCCAGTCGAATTCTGTATCATACCTACCAACAAGCTTACCTATTCCCACCCCTCCATAATTCATAAATAATATTTATCTGTTTGCTGTATATTGTTGAGATGTTTTTACTTTCTCTCGACACCTCAGAGAGAAATTATTGTGAGAGTAAAAATTTTTTTTAACTCAAGACTTCGATAAATGTCGACGTTTTATGACCCCCGAATCAAACAAAAAATTGTTTATGCAATGGCGTCTGAATGTACGTACCTCAGGCTATAGCAGAAAATATTTTACAGATTGGCCTCAAACTTGGTATCTAGGGTATTCATAATGTTCCCCTGTGGTTTTTTTTGGAATTAAACATCTAACCCTAGAATTAAGGGTAGTTTACTGAAGGGCAAAAAGAGAAAAAAACCATTTTCTCCAAATTCACTCAAACGATTTTGATTAAATTTTATATTTAGACACTGTTTATCATTATAAATAAGATGGAGATTCTCATTTAATTATGAAAATGACTTTAAGGGTGCTTTACATGGGGAAATTTTCTGCGTTTTATAATTTCTCCGCAACTATTTAAGATATGAAATAACTTATCATTGCAAAACAATTGTAGTACTGTTAAAGATAAACATCTTTTATTTGAAATATATTTTAATAAAACCATTAATTTCTGAGCTACAAGCAAATGTATAATCTTTTTAGTTCAGGTCACTAAAAACAAATTTTATTCTTATGATCTTTGGTGGATAGAGATATTTCTCTCTTCTTAATTTCCCTAATGCCATAAAGTAGGTTACAGTGTATATGATTTAATTTACAATCTTTGGTGTAGTGAGTGCTTCTACAACAGTGCATAACCCTACTATTTCGCTTCACAAATCTTTTGAATTTTTAGTAAATGTCTTTTTTAAGACACAAGTGAGAGAAAGTCTGTGCGGTGTGCCATACCATTTGTTTACTGTGATAATAACAATACAATGTGAGTATAGCCTGAACAGATAGTAAGACGTGGTGCTAAAAAAAATACAGTGCACTAATGTGACACGGAACACCACATCGCAAAATAACCCTTTATCGTCCTCTGATAGTCCTCTTCTCCTTGTCACCAATTTCTTTATAAGCACGGAAGGAGTTATAATTTTATATTTAATACTCTAAAATAAATGTCTAATAGGTAAGTTATCACAAGTCACAACACAAAGAACAGAATTAAAAAAAAAAAGAGTTTTACTTACTGTTTTAATTTCCCTCAAAAATTTACTTTCCTTGCCTTTGATTCTGCAAACATTTTCAAAAAGTTCTTTTAAATATATATCATACGCCATTTGTTCTTCAATAGAAATAATAGCCAGCCAAATAATAGAGTTTCGCTCATTGTTAATCATAGATAAGTTTTGATAAGTTTAAATTTAGCATAACTCCTCTCTACGCATGCGACAGTAATTAGAAGAGTTATAAGAATTCTAAGAGCCTTTATAATACTAGGCACAGTGTTTTCTAATTTATTGGAAAACATTAATTCAATAACACCTTTGGGAGAACTCCTTCTTGTATGTTCACCCGCGCCAACTTTCAACTCATCTGTTAATCCTAATGCGCAAATATCAAAACACCCAATGTATTTGTTAGACGAACCCAGTTTTCTACCATGTTCGAGCACCTTTAGATATGGTTCTGTAGTCAATTCAGTAATATCATACGATAAACCAAAGATTTAACTTCATCCTTCTATTTGCTCAAATCATTCTTTAACTGGTGTAATAGTTATGTCTAGAATTTCAAAATAAAATTCCACTTTAAATCTCACTTGTGGATCTTATAATGGTTTCATCCTTTGACTCATTTATCATGCATTGATTTTGTCTTCTAATTGGTTTCTTCAGTTACAAAATTTGTGAATGCTCCTTTGTTGTCTGCCAACACGCTTGATTCAGTTATTTTTTATTAATTTTTATCACCGTGTCTTACTACCCGTTCGGGCTATACGCTTATATACTAATTACGCTAGTGGATTTTGGGATTAGTAAGGTTAAATTAATAGGGAGGGTACCCACATTTGTGTGGAGGGATAGTGGAAAACCATTTTATAAAAATCACACTCAGTACACCCGACCTAGATTCGAACCTTGATCTCCCCGTCATTGGCAGTCTAGTCTATTGTGAGAGTAGCGTGTTAGACCACGTGGCCACAGAGGAGGGTGTTTTTTCCCTCAAGTGCCTCTTCGGTTTTGCGTTCTTGTAAAATGTTTGTTGTTGATTTCAGCTGTTTAAGCGTCAAATAAATGTCTAACGTGCTACTCTCGTAGTTAGCTAGACTGCCGATGACGGGGAGATTGGGGTTCAAATCTCGGTCGGGGGTACTGAGGGTGGTTTTTCCAAAATGGGTTTCCACTTTTTCTCCATTTCTCTTTCTCTCTCTCTTCAAGAAAATGCGGGTATACTTCCTCTAAATATAACCATACTATTCCCTAAAACCACTAGCGTAATTAGTACATAAGCGTATATCCCGAACGGGTAGTAAGACAAGGTGCTTAAATATATATATATATATATTTATATTAATGATTTTAATAAATATATACAATACCATGTAATCAGTCCAAACCTAATCTCAAATTTTAATTCTCTACGAGTTAAGAAAAGTTAATTTATTTACTGTGGCTGCTTTGGCTCACAACTCACTATCTTTATTCTTCATTGCAAACCCTATGGTTGAACAACTTCATTTGAAGATGTCACAATTGACACTAATATTCTTAAAAATAAGTCACCCTCAAAATAAATACATACAGACAAACTTTACTTTTAATAATCACTCACTTAAATAAGCATAAACAACTAATCTAATCATTAAAACTCATAAATTATGTCTACCATAAATATGTTGATCGGAGAATCAAACAGTTGCTGAAAGAGAGCTCGACCAGACATTTGATCGTTAATTGTTAGTGGTGCAACTGAAAATAAGGTTTTGGACACTGATTGGAGATCAACTTACATCTCCTGACCTCTGAGCAAGCCAATGATTAATGTTTGTGCAACCAGTCCTTAGCCAGTCAGTATAGTACTTATTAGCTCTTTTACATAATATTTATTTTCCTCTTTGTATCCATCTGCGGACCGAAATTTGAGAACCATTGTGACTTTAGTGTCAATTGGTGTGCTTTTAAGTAAAAAGTTGTTGAGTGATCATTTATCATTTTTAGGCCTAAATTATGGATACAGGAAACATGTGTACCTATTATGTCATTGCTGGGGAAAAATAGAAGATGTTGGTTATTCCAATCTGATGAAGTGTACAATGAAATCTGATTAATCGGGGCACCTGAAGGTGCTGGTGAATTAGAAGGGTTGGTGTGTCAGGTCCTTTTTCTGAAAGGACGCTTATAGAAGGATCCCAATTTTTGTAGGGAGCTATTGTGGTTGAGTTTATGTTTCATCTACTCGATGGCTTCCACAAGATTACTATCCTCCTAAAAGCACCACCCTTATGCCTCTACATAAGGAAACATCCTCCATCAGATCCGATAAAGACAAGGGACCGCTAAATATTAATTTTCTTTGTTTCTGATAACAAGTATAAATGGTCAGTTCTTGGAAGCAGATTTCCTACAAGATCAAATAACACATTCAATTAAAAAAGTAATAGTCGATAACAACAATTACGACATACATTTGGAAGGGTTCAAATCAATGCTACTCCAAGAAACTTTCCTTTGAAGTTCTCCGGAAATAGAGCGAGGGTAATCTGCCCTAGGATACCAACTCACATTTACCAGGATTTTTAAGAACGTCAGTCAGCTTGACATCCCCTAGCAGTTGGTGAGGCAAGCCAACACGCTCTCCAGGATGTAAGAAAAAATAGGCTGTATAAATAGTCAATAGGAGGACAAACTTATATCCATCCACGTAATGACTACCAAAGAGTCTGCTAGGTGAACCACAAACAATTAATTCTGTCTCTGTGAATGAATAAATGTCTCTGTGCAAGAGTGCTCTTCAAGCATGTAAATAACCTCTCTCTATGTTAACCTATGCAGGATTGCTCTCCTAGCCAGTAAATAACCTCTCTCTATGTTAATCTGTGCAGGGTTGCTCTCCTATCCAGTAAATAACCTCTATCTCTATGTTAATCTGTGCAGGGTTGCTCTCCTATCCA
Organism: Timema bartmani; assembly: GCA_902151455.1. Lineage (NCBI taxonomy): Eukaryota > Metazoa > Arthropoda > Insecta > Phasmatodea > Timematidae > Timema > Timema bartmani. The sequence goes on from CABFWB010000273.1 coordinate 112,933, forward strand.
GTAAATAACCTCTCTCTCAATGTTAATCCGTGCAGGGTGGCTCTCCTAGCCAGTAAATAACCTCTCTCTCTATGTTAATCCGTGCAGGGTGGCTCTCCTAGCCAGTAAATAACCTCCCTCTCTTTGTTAATCTGTGCAGGATTGCTCTCCTAGCCAGTAAATAACCTCTATCTATGTTAATCCGTGCAGGGTGGCTCTCCTATCCAGTAAATAACCTCTCTCTCTATTTTAATCCGTGCAGGGTGGCTCTCCTAGCCAGTAAATAACCTCCCTCTCTATGTTAATCTGTACAGGATTGCTCTCCTAGCACAGTAAATAACCTCTTTCTATGTTAATCCGTGCATGGTGGCTCTCCTAGCCAGTAAATAACCTCTCTCTCTATGTTAATCTGTGCAGGGTTGCTCTCCTATCCAGTAAATAACCTCTTTCTCTATGTTAATCTGTGAAGGATTGCTCTCCTATCCAGTAAATAAACTTTCTCTATGTTAATCTGTGCATGATTGCTCTCCTATCCAGTAAATAAACTTTCTCTATGTTAATCTGTGCATGATTGCTCTCCTATCCAGTAAATAACCTTTACTCTATGTTAATCTGTGCAGGGTTGCTCTCCGAGCCAGCAAGCAGCAAACAACAGCCCTCAGCTGCTACCTAGAGTTCCCTAAACTAGTTCAAATCAACTAGGATCAAGTCATGTTGATAGGCTCAGCTTCCCGTTACATCGCCGGCAGAGCCGCGGTGCAGACGGTTTACTGGAGGTCTCAACCGCAAGGGAGCGGTAAGAGCATCACCAAGATGATCAAGACTGGTCGCTTCTTCAATTTGGGCAACAAGGGCCCACTCAGGAACATCCCGGAGACAAAGATCACTCTAGAACTTCAGGGGAAGTGATTACCAGTCTTGAAACTTCTCTCAGGTACGTCCCTCCTACCTTGTTGAGATGTATCAAGTAGAATAGTGTAATCATGTACTAGACGCTAAGTAGCTTGGCCTATTAAGTTATTTTATCCAATTTATTAACTAAAGAGTTACATTTTCAAACAATGACATTTCTAGTCATTATTAATTTTGTTACATACTCTAATTAAAGATCTGGTGATCTTCAATTGACTTTAACTTGTCAGTCACCCGCCTATGTGGCGTAGTTGGCTAACGCGTAAGTTTCATGTTGAGCTAGACTGCCGAAGACGGGGAGATCAAGGTTCAAACCTCGCTCAGGTGAACTGGTGTGGATTTTTCCTAAATGCTTTTCCACTCTCCCTCCATGCAAATGCGGATTCACTTCCTCTATAATCAACCTCCCTAATTCCTAATCCATTAGCGTAATTAATACTAAAGCGTATAACCCGAACAGGTAGTAAGACGCGATGTTAAGTATTATTAGTATTAACTTATCAGCCAGATTGAGTTCCAATTCGAAGTCACTCGGAATTGTTTGATTAACGTCGGAAGTCATAGAGATTTATTTTGTAAACTTTTTTTATTTGATCGACATTATGTTGATGTAATGACAACGATGTTGTTTACATAAAGGTTTTAGCTGATAGCCTTTCCTGATGTTGTCAAACCAACAATAATTGAAATACAATCGAGATTGTTTCTTTGCAGTGATGTTTTAATACAAACTTTTCATATTTTATTTAATGTCAGCAATACAAATTAGCATAATATCTAGTAATAATACAACTATTTTTTTAAAATCAAGTAATCAACAAAATAACACTTTTTGTAAAGGAAAAAATCTGTTTTTCTAAAAAATGTAGACGTCTTCATTTTATACTTAAAATATTGTATTTTACAGTGGGTCACCCATAAATTTACTCTAAGGGATGAGGGTAATATAAGATAAATCCAATATTTATGTACTTTCTATCGAATTTATTTTTAAGGGCACTTTTAATGTGCAGAACCGTATATCTTTTAAATATCGACTCGTAAATCTAACCTACAAATTTAACCTTTACATTCAAGGCAAATTATGATTTTGGCAGGAAGAATAGTATCTGTTATTTACTAAGGTTAGTAAAATAATTTTAATATATGAATATATCAAGTCATATTATCTGCAGCTGTTACTTTTGATAAAAATTATCAATACCTATAAAATAAAACCATTAATAAAGTAAAATGTTATCAATGTTGGATGAAAAGAAATATTTTTGAGTGTTCTAAAGTGTTTTTTCAACCAAAATCAGGGTATATATTTAGTATTATAGACTAGTTGTATTTAACATGCTTTGAGCTTTTATAGATAATGCTGAAAGAGAGGGGTTGGCAATGCTTAGTTTACTTCAGTTTATAGATAACGCTGATAGTTTCAGATGAGTGAGCAGACAAAACTCTCAAATAAACATTCGTAACAAAATAGTATAGAATTCCCAACATTTTAAGAAGTAATTTTCTTATAGCCTTGCTGCGAGGCAGGAGAAATCGGGTAGTATTAATGTCAGGGATGTCTCCCCCAATTGTTGGCAAGCTTGGGCTTGTTTCTTATCTTAACGTGCGCAATATCTTGTTACAGGGCTGGCCAGAGTCCGCAGCCGTTACCACGCCCTTCTACCCGGCGTGACGTCACGAGTGAGCCACTGGCCTGTTGTAAACAGCAACAGTGACCTAACCCACGGAACTCTTGGCCTGTGACGTCGCTATCTGTCACAAGTCGCTATGTCCTGCTGTAGTTCGGATGTCACAACGGAACATAACGGACAATAAATAACCCTGAGAGATCTCGACAACTGCTTTGTTTTATTACTCATATTCTCCCAGAGTTTTCATCCCCATTGAAAGCTCACTGGGCTATCTATTAGCGATTGGAACCTTAAAAAAGTTGCAGTCAGAAGTCCAAACTAGCACCCTAGTGGTCTATTCCTCAGCAGGATCTGACACTAATTAAGAATGAACATCAAGGAAACTGTATGATATAATGCACCCTTCCCCGGTATGTACAGAAATGTTACCTGGAGACTAATCTCACTGTATATAGTCCAGTAGGTGATCAACAAGTGCTGTAAACTTAAGTTATTTACATTCTTCCCAATAGTCAAGGATCTAGACAGAGACAACATGAAAGATAACTTCACATAGTATAGTAGATTGAACAGCAGACCCTATAAACTTAAGTTATTGACATTCTTCCCAATAGTCAAGGAAATAGACAGAGACAACATGAAAGATAACTTTGAATAGTCCAGTAGATTCATCAGCAGGCCCTAGCAACCAAAATCGCTTATATCTCTCACGATAATCGGAAGTGCTATCAGAAGGCACGGTAGAATAAAAATCCAGATAAGAACTTATCAACAAAGTAGGATTTATTTAAAGGGACATATGCGAGGTTCAGTAACATATTTATAGTTTTGGGCACATACAAACTGGTCGTCGTAGTTTTGGTTCTCTTAGATACATAGTGAGTTAGCCCACTTCACTGGTCGAATGGTCTAAGGCGTTACCCTCGCAATAGACTGGACCGCGGGTGATGGGGAGGTTGGGGTTAGAACCCAGTCGGGTGTACTGAGGGTGGCTTACCCTAAACTGTTTTACCCTCTCCCTCCACGAATATGCGGGTACATCTCTTCCTCTTCATCCAAAATTTGTAATCCCTGGAACATTAGTGTAAATATCACGTGAATGCGTACAGCCCGAACGAGTAGTAAGGTGCGGTGCTAAATCTTTTTTTTAAAACATAGTCAAGGACCGTACGTTGAACACAGAAGTCGTGTCTTAACTCGGACATTCAGTAGAGCCTAAAAAGTGGCTAAAACGTGTAAGCTAGGTCAATAAATATACACTGTATTCCTATTTTGCTAAAAAGTATGTTCTGAAAGGTATAGTTTCCTATCAGATTCATATTATATCATTAGTGTTCAACCTTTTTTGTTCGCATACCCCCAGATATAATAGTTTCTCTTTAACTTTGCACCCCCAAAGTTGTTGGTGCATAATACAAACTATACATATTCTATAATCTACATATAGAATAAATTACATCCAAAATAAAGAGCGATATATATGCTTATTTATATATATTTAAAATTGTATGTACCCCTAAGATGTCTTCGCGTCGTCCCAGGGTTATGCGAATCCCGGGATAAATACCACTGTACTATCTTTGTAGGATTCTGACAGTTAAAAGGACCTTTCGCTACAAACTTCCTATAAAAATCAGCGGAAATCTCGTCATGTCACGCGCTGGCTGGTTGTAACGTGACTGAATCAAGTCATCCATCAGTGCTGTGAACTAAAGATGACCGACCACTTATCGTATGGTCACGCTGACCATCTTGTAGCACAAGACACGCGCACTTGAAGTATTCACAATTAATTCTAACAATTCCGGTAACCAGTATGACATACATCATTCTCTAATGAGTTATTTAACTAAATTTAACTAATTAATTCCATAATAATATTTCGGTATATGAACACTTAAAACAAAACTTTATTTATAATTATTTAAATATTTAATTTCATCCTTAGTTTCAACTCTATTCATTCCTATGTTCACCCTTTAAAGTGTATGATTAGGCTTTTAGTGATCAAGCCCTGAAGAATAATAAATATATTCATACGCACAAAAGAAACGAACAGTAGGTCTCCAGCCATCAGGGAACAAGTTTGTAACCTAATATTCTTTAGGAGGTGACCAAGAGATACATTAAAAAACACGCAAGGTGGCGTGTGATATATACATTAATTTACCAATAGGATCCGAAAAAAAGAAAAGAGAATCAATTATTTTAAGAAATCTATATACAGTATATAATAATTCTATTCCGGCTAGTATTGTAAAATTTGAAAACTTAATTTTTTAGATTGTAATCTAATAATATGAAAACATCTGACTAAATAGCGTCAAAACTAACATTAAATGTTTAGTGGGCACCAGACTCTATAAACATCAAATTTAAGGTTAATATTAATAATATGCTCAGCTGGAGAAATCCAAATTTTACAACCGGACCAACTGGGCAGAATCAAAGATAAACGGTATCACACTACAACAATGTTTAGAAGTTCCATACTGGTGTTGTCACAGGAACAATACTTACTTCCCAGTCTCTCTGTACCACCAGAAGGTTCAACAATATAATATATATTGGACTAACAATGAAGAGAAATCCACTACAATGTACAGAACAATATATTTTAAAAAAGGGTTAATTTTAATACTCATAATAAAACCATTTTAATAGTTCTAACTACGTTTTGTTAAAACATGTCACATATTATTATTTTCTTTTAAATCATTGTTAAAAAATTAATGAAGCCTGCTGGAATTGATCTACTTACGTTACACTTCCAGGTAATAATACATTATCTTTTATTACTTGTTATATTACATAAAAATGGTATTTTTATGAGAGAAGGTATCACATGGAATGCATAAAGAAATATATTACTAAGGATAAACTAGGCTTGAAGCCAATACCAGAGTTATTAATACATAGAATGAATACATTTACCAGAAAATCTTAAAATATAATCATAAATTAAAATATTTGAACTTAAAATCTCAATACCAAGATTAAAAAAATAAATAAAGAACGTATGTCGTAGCGGCCTACTTTCTACACAAAGTGTAATGAAAAAATATATATTATTTCCATCTCCAACAAAATGGGGGGAAAAAAAGAAATCAAATTAAATATTTATTTGTTAGATGTTGTAATATTATATTTCATGATGATGAGAATATAATTCTGATGTATATTGAAGCTCAGAAGGTGCTAGTAAGTCACAGATGAAACGGATGATTGCAGATAAAAGTTGAGAAAAATATGTCTTTACCTTTGCTAAATATTGTTAATTAGGAAAAAAATAAAATAAATAGGTAGCATTTTCTTGGTATTCAGATATTCAGGATGATTCTGATGATGGATGAAAGATAAGTTGCTCCCGTCAAATATTGAGGCTGGGGATTTCTCCTGAAGTGAACAGTGGTGTTCTCAGATAATTTTTTTGGGGAAAATATATAATTGGAAAATGGACAAAAATCCTTTAGTCATTCTTCTTTCACGAAAAATAATCGAGTCCTTGTTTAAAATTTCGAATGTCTAGATCTCTTTGTTAACCATCGCCAAAACTAGTCCAAAGAGTAAACAAAACCGGAAAATGGATGACGAAAAAATAGAGCTATAAATATCGTGAGAGAGAAATATTGACAAGAGTAAAACTGGGATAAAACATAGTCATAATTTAAAAAGTATAAAAAGAAATATTCGTACGGTTAGATGTATGGTGAAATCACGCAGGAGATTGTCTTTATATTAAACACTTTCAAAACTCCCGGCGTCCTGTTTTTTATTTTTTTTATTTCCACTTTTTCTTTAAATATTCTTAGCACAATTATTCCTTCAAAGTCTCAACAGAATTGTACGCTGTACGATAATTTTAAAGAAACATCTTATACAATTTGGTGGCCTGAAATACTCTCAATCCTCCCAGTTTAGTTCAGTTTAGTTCAGCCAACGTCATCACCAGTCACATGAAGAGGCGAGGAAATAAACAGATGACAAATTCTTTTTTAATCGTAAATTATACAGAATACATGTACCCCACAAGGTATTTACTCATATTTTGAATACATATGTATTACTAAATATTATATCAAGTCGTGGAACCATAATACAGTTGAAATACCTAACATTGAGGTGTAAAATTATAAAATGTCCAACACCACAACTAAAGTTCCGAGAGATGGCGGTTAAAATCAGAACAAACGAGTGTATTAATTCTGTTGAAATATATTTGTGGAATAAAAAATGCAGCGGTAGTGGATTCTTTGTTATAATAAACTAAGACCTATAAAATTGCGTAAAACCAATTTTCTGGCTTTTCCTTTGAAGAGCTGATAATTATTTCTGTTGTTAAGAGCTATACTAGGTTACAATATTTAAAATATCGAAGCTGGATGTGACGTCACGTATTATCATAAAATCTATAAAAAAAAATCCACTGTCCAAACATGCCCTCATTTTCAGATTTGTAATTATAAAATGGTTTGGTTGCCATTAAAAAGAGACACCCCAACTTAAACAAGACAAAAAATAAATAAATTGGATAACCACTACCACAATAAGGAAGTGTAGATTTGCTCAAGCGAAGGAAACTCAATCGCCTTTTTTCATAATATTGTTGTTAACATAGGGTGCCCTCATTTACTACTTAATGTGACCTGTGACCTCTTTACTCTATGTAGGCCACGGGGTACTTAAGGTCAGATAGTAGATGCCATCGTGTACATACATTCATCGACATACGCGCCAAGAATACTTAATAATATGATATAAATTGAACAGATTCATTAATAAACACGTAGTTTAAAAAATAATAATTATTACCTCTCTTTTTTAATAAATAACATAAAACAGGAATAAATAATGGAAACATTATAAATAAAACATAATTATTTTATAAATCCATTTGGAGTATTTTCTACTCTATTTATTACCCAAATAATTACATTAATCAGCACAAGTACAAAATTGAACAAACAAAATAAATGTGTAATAACAACATAACAAAATAAGTTTGTGATAACATAACATATATGGTTCCTTATAATATTTAATACAACAACTAACAAAACAAACAAAAGAACTTATATTTGTTTGTTCCGTAAATTTGATAAATACGTTATACCTCTTGTGAAGTAAATAGGTCTATATTCTGAGTGTTAGCAAAACTTGGTAGTACAAAGTGGTTATTTCGAAAGATGGTGTCAATAGTATTAAATATTCAGTATAGGAAATCTAACCGACAACTTTCATAACGTGGCGCAAAAATACTCTAGCCCTCAACTAGCCAGGTTCGTTCCTTGTTCAGAATCATAAAACATCCATAGTATGTGATGGATGTGTGAGATCCTCAGCACTGTATAGGAATCAAGTCATACAAACCTGAAAATAAATCAATATGGAAAATTGATGTATTTTAATTTCAGTTAATATATTTATCAAACCATAGAATCAAAATGTCCATCTTTTATTTATTGGATTTGACGGATACATCTTTCATATATAAGTATAAAAAAATACTAAATATAGCTTCCACACAAGTAAGCGATTTCCCATTTTTACGGAGTTCCATTTTGAAATATAAAATGTTCAGTCTTTATGTTTATTTTGAGTAATACCTATACCTGCGTGCCTAGTGTCAGTTCTTTACGACACAGATAAGTAGTTGTTTAGATTAATTTAGGAAATTTTGAGGCTCCCCTTTTCCACCATTTTATAATTTCCCATTTGGAAATTAAAAAATTTAAGATTTATATGTTATTTGAAGGGGTCCTTCTACCTGCTCGTCAAATTTAATTTTTCTACCGCACTTGAAAGTATTATTTTTCTTTTTATACACCCCCTTTTATTCTATTTACTGGAGTCCCTTTTAAAATATAGAATTTTTAGAAATTTATGGCTATTTTAATTTCTCCCGTTACCTCACTTCTGAATTTAAGTATTCTGCCACACTGAGAAGTATATATTAATTTTGGAAATTTTGATTCCTTTACCTCCTCTTCACAATTTAATCAAATCTCACTTAAACATTTCAAATTTAAGATTTATTTTGCTATGTGGAAGGGACCTTCTACCTGCTTATAAAATATATTTTTTCTTTCCCATCTAAAAGTTTTTTTCTGTTTATATCTCCTTTCCCTATTTCCCAAAGTACCATTTAAAATTTAAAATTTTCACAATTTTATGAATATTTGAACTGGTTCCTTTAACTACCCCTTTAATTTATTTTCTCCCACACTGATAAGTAGTTATTTCTATTAGTTTTGGAAATTTTGAACCCCCAAACCCTTTTCACCAAGTCACTATTTTAATTTTCATATTTCAATATTTATTTGTTTATCTGGAATTATCTTTCTATCTGTCTGCCAAATTTTAATTTTCGACCTCATTTAAAAAGTTTTGTCTAGTTATAGCACTCAATTTCTCGGAGCCTCATTTTTAAAATTTCCCTTTTTTAGATCTTTTTAATATTACCTTCCTGCCAAATTTCAGTTTTCCAACTCTTCTATACAATTTTTTTTGTCAATAACAAATTTCCATCCCAGTTTCACCACCTTGGGTGTTGAATTTCAAAAAGACTCTTCTTACACGATTCATATGACCTAAAAGGAACCTCCCTGCCAAATTTCAAGATTTTAGGTACAGGAGTTCGGGAGATAAGATGCTGAGTCAGTGAGTGAGTCAGGGCATTCATCTTTGAATAAACTAAACTTAAAATAATTTTAACTGTCTTATCGACGATATAGGTCTTCTGAAAATAAAATCCTAAAAAATAATGGCATTTAGAAATCATTTTTGGTATTTATTTTTTAGACAATCGCATCTCAGGGAAGGGAATATATTCGTTAAAACTGTGACTATAGTATTGAATTATTATCACATCTTATCTACAGCAGACTCAACGTTGAATCACAACCAAACACTAAGTGCTTTAGTGCTTTAGTCGATACGTGAGTGTGAGAAGATAGCTCTAATCGCTGTTATTGTTGTAATTCATTTGATAATGTTGACGTCCTTAGGTGAAATTATTATTGGGCTAACTCTGTTTCATTGGTTGCGTTATTATAGCTGGATTTTATCTTCAGGAAAAAATAGATTGAACATTTTCCAAGAAAGAACATTTTACATCTCACATCTTCACCAGTAGCAAATTATGACGGGGTCGAAGATTATACAACAAATGAAGCTCAACAGGGCTGAAACCTTAATTAATTATAGATGTTGAAAGTAGGGCCTACAGATGAAATTAAATGATGTGACTACCAAATATACTTACCCTGTATCGTATGAACGTTACTCTAAATAAATTGAAAGTAGACTAATACATGTCCACCTTAGATTTAAAGAACATGTACTAGAAAGCTCCTTTAAAAAGTGAAAGCCACTTGAATACATTCTTGACGGTTCCAGGGGCTTTTCGAGTGTTTAATAATGTCCGTTGGATGCGTTAGGCTTCTTACAACTTCCAAAGATGGTTGGATCGGGCTGTAAGACCTGAGATGGAGCGCAAACGTGTTTTTTAAAATAATACAGCATTATTGATTTTTTCTCAAGATAATTTTATAGTGAAAATAATAATAATAATAATAATAATAATAATAATAATAATAATAATAATAGCATCACTTTTATTACCAAAAAAATTAATTATGCTCTTGGAGAGCGATAACTATACATACATTATAAACAAAATAGAATAACGTTAGTTAGTAAATTTAACTAAATATTATTCTTGTTTTGAAAATCAATAGGTATAAAAGGTTTATGGGCTCGTGGAAAACTAGGTTTGATTATTTTTATAGACAGGTTTATAGAAATGATATAATCTATTTCAATAATGTACTAAGTGTTTCATATTTAAATATTACGAGCTTTGGGGTGTATATAGCCTATTTCACAGTTAAATAAATGATAAGATGCATCACAGATTTTCTCTTTTATATTAAAATAGACAGATTTACCAAATCTCGTAAGATTCGTCAGACAAAAAATACACAGAATTACAGAAACACTCCACCAAGGAGAAAAAAAAAAGAAATAATATACACTGTTACAAAAACATCAAGAAAAGAGGAATATTTCTGTCCATAAAAGAGCATATTATTCAATTTCTTTTATCAAATTGCTCCATAAAAATGGATGTTTTTTATAGCTAAGAAACTATTAAAATATAACATACATTTTCAATTAAAATATTTTAATCTTTAATAGTACTACAACTTCACAATGATATGTTATTTCGTATCTCAAATAGTTGCGGAGATAAGATAAAAATTGGAGATATCTACTTTTATAAAGTACTCTAAAAGTCACTTTCATGGAAAAACGAGACTTGCCATTTTATTTGTAATTTTAAACTACGCCTCGATATAAAATTTCAACAAAATCATTAGAGTGGATTTAGAAAAAATATTTTTTTTCTCTTTTTGATATTCAGTAAACTACCCTTAATTTTAGGGTATCTACTATCCATAATCTCCTCAGGAAAATCTTTTGAAAATCCTAAATACCAAGTTCTAGCCTGATCGGTAAAATGGTTTTGGCTCTATGCTGAGATACAGGCAGACAAATAGGTAGATAGACGGTATCACGAAAACAACTTTTAGGTTTCATGGGGTCATGAAACGTCGATATTAACTATCGAAATCTCGAGTTTTTTTTACAAACAATATTTATCTCTCCGAGAGGCTCGAGAAAGATTAAAAGGAGCATAACCTTCCACCAAAGAGCATAAATCAAAAACATAAAATGTTACAAAACCGTCGAGAAAATAGGAACAGCTGTGTCCATCAAAGCGCTTTACAATCACTTTCGTTTTCAAACTTGAATATATATATATATGTGTGTGTGTATGTGTGTGTGTGTAATATTAGCTTTTAACTCAGAAACTGTTGGTTTTATAAACATATATTTCAAATAAAGGATTTGTATATTCAATAGTAATACATCTTTACAATGATAAATTATTTTGTACCTCAAATAGTTGTGGATTATATGATCAAAATAGGAAATTTCCTCACATGTAAAGTAAACGCAAAGTCATTTTCACGGGAAAATTAAATTTTCCAATTTGTTTATGATATTAAACATTGTATATATATGTATAATTTAATCAAAATCGTTTAAGGGGATACAGAGAGAATCGATTAGTTCTCTTTTGGCCCTTTAGTAAACTGACCTTAATTTTAGGGTTGGATATCTAAGTCCAAAAACACCCCGGGAGAACCTTATGAAAACCGTAGATACCAAGTTTTCGCCCAATTGGTAAAATTGTTTCGCCTCTACTCAAAGATACAGATATACATACGACATCGCAAAAAACACTCTTTTTGGTTTAAAGGGGTCATAAAAAGAAGACATTTATCAAAATCTCAAATTAAATTTTTTTTTACGATCACAATAATTCTCCTTCCGAAGGATCGAGAGAAAGTTAAAATATCCCTACCGATTTTAACTGTTTGCTTTAAACTTTAACTAAATAAATCTGGAGAGTTTGAGGGGGGTATTTACATGACATATTGTAACATCTTTGACTTTATTAAAGTAGTAAATATTAAAAATTAAGTCAAACGTTATCATCGTAGCCAATCAGAAATAAATGCATTGAGTGAGACTACCTCTGTCTGGCTGTTGGTTTTGGTTGAGCGGATATTTTAATTCAAGGCTATCGTCTGTAATATTTTAGATTACATTGTTATTTACACAATCTTAAAACGCTGATGTTAGTGGAAAATACAGATTGATCTCTGGACTACTGTTATGTAATTTTGAGACATGATAGATTAAATTTATTTTAGATTTAAAAAATAAGGAGGATGATTACAATTAGCTTTTAATTTGATAATGTATTTTAAATTTTGCTAAGAGTTTAGATAAAAAAACAAATATTTAGATTATGTTAAAGGGCTTGAGGAGTACATTCAATTATAATATTATCTTACTAAACCCGGATCGGAATTTTCTTTCACGTGTTGTCGTAACTGTGTTCAGTTAGTTTAACAAGGGGTGGGGTCTGCTAGTGTTGTGATCCCAGAAATGGATATCCCATTTCTCACATTAAGTGAGGATGTAAGCTCTGTTCAGGCCCCCCTTGAAACTCATATCTCTTCAACGTCCTCATGTTTGACACTTCCTAGGAGCCTCTAGTCAACCTTCTCAAGTTCGCTGCTCTCCTGGTTACGAGAATTAAAGGGGCAGAGACTCGTGCAAGTATTCCAAGCCACCCTCGCAGAAGTCAGAGGCGGCATGACCGTCCCCACTGAGCACCCACTTGGTAGTGAGCAGGCCCTCTACCCCCACCGGGCCCCGGGCGTGGATACGGGCCGTACTGATGCCTACCTCAGCACCTGGAAACATACAACAGACTTTACTTTGTGAGCAGGCCCTCCATCTACCCCCACTGGGCCCATGGCACGGGTATGGATATTGGTCGCGATAATGCCCCCTCATTGCCTGACAACATAAAACATAAATAATACAGTACTAGCAGTCTGATATAAGAGCGAATGAAATTTGAATCTTGACAGCAAAATGTCACTACTTCCACAGGACAACGAAACAATTAAAACATTGTGTGCAGATAAATAGTTACTAGTATATCACAGCTTGTTTAGAACTGAATACACTACCAACTACATTGGTGGGCACGTTGACTTAGGCGTCAACCTCATTTGGTCTTGTTGTTTGTGACAGGGAGGTCCATATTTGGGTCCCAGCCGGGTGTATTAAGGGTGTCAACTATATTCGATTTAAATTCTTATAACTGACTTCTGGTTTAATCAGAAAATGTTTCATCATTTCTAAAACCACGCTATTTAATAAAATAGTATTGTTCGGGAACATTTATATATCAAGGTGATTTTTTTACCGTGTTCTCGATAATTATAGGCGTTCTCCATCGTCATTAACCAAATGTAGAGGATTTATAACAAACGAATATGCAACTATCCGACGATCCGACGAATTAATCACTTGGGCGCATTGAGAATCCTTCTTGGACAAAATTAAAAAAAATTTGTAATCTCAAAATTTAGGTCAGATGGTTAATATACTGAAAGAAAACTCATTTTCTTTTTCTTTTCTGATCCATTCAATTAAGTCTTTTAAACATCACGGACAAACACGTCAGACGTGTTACATGATCGATCTTTGTTTCTGAAAGGTTGCCACTAGGAATTATACTTTTAGAATGTCTTTGGACAAACTTGTTTGATTTTTAAGAGTCACTATTAAACTACAGAAATTAAGGGTTAAAATTCCAGTAAAAAAACAACTATGAACATAAATATATTATAATATACACACTAAAGTTCCTTTTAGTTTACCCGTAAAGCTATCAAGTCTACCTTGAATGGTGCCACTACGCTGTAACCAAAAGTATAAGGCCGTAACATAATCGATTAGGGTAGTATGCTACCTTTCATGATAAGCGGAGTGAGCATATGAGTAGACTATAGAGAGGTGTGTTTACTGATATGAGGTGGCATCGAACTAATGAAGATTATCTCTGAAATATCTAACTCACAATTGCCACTGCTCAACTTCTCTGACCGGTTCTTAAACCTATATCTCTTAAAGTCTATGACCATCATTGTGTCATCTTGGAGAAGACTCACCTAGACCAAATCTGTAGCCATCAGCGAACCTAGAACTGGCGTTGTGAAACACACAGGCGCTGTCGACTTGACTCAGGAACTCTGAGGCTTTGTGAGCTGGGAAAAAAAATACAGGTCGAGGGATATTAATTACTGTTACTAAATTGTAGTGTTTATTATATTAAAATGGTATTAATGAGTAATGTTAGCTTCTAATGTTGGCTATGATAGAATGGTATTATATTACTGATATTATCTTCTAATGGTGGATCTAATAGAGTTGTGGTATCTAGGGATATGCTTCTAGTGTTCATTATACTATAGTTTGTAATAGTTACTGACATTATCTTGTAGAATTAGCAATAAGAGAGTGATATAGACTAACAATATTAGCTCCTAGTGTTAAACATAATAGATCCACTTCAGTTTGTTGTGTTCACGGCCCTCGGTCACTATGTCAGTGTCGACCAAATAATGTTGTACTTACGATCTTCAGTCACTATGACGTCAGTGTGGCTGCTACCATACGTATGGATGTGGTTCACAGCGTCCTGGAGGTTTTTCACGACCTCAACAGTGCATTCCAGACTGCTGTACTCTGTCCTTAGGGACTTGGCAGGGGGCGGACCGAACGTCAATTGCTGGGACAGGTTAGGCCCCGCGTAGATCGTTACCTGCTGACACATATATACACATGCATGTCTAAGAGAATCAAAGCTGGCTCATATTGCCACAGTCACACGTGTTACACTAGCTGGCTCATATTGCCACAGTCACACTCAGTTACAGTTCACATATACTAGATACACATTTCAGATTTAAAATAAATTGGATTTAAAAAAAATAGAAACGTACTTTCTTGTGGTCAAAATATATAACATATTACTATAATTTTTTCAGCACCACATCTTACTACCTTTTTAGGTTACACGCATATGTACTAATTATGTTAATAAGTTAGTGATTAGAAAGGTTGAATTGAGAGAAAGTGTACCCAAATTTGTTTGGAAGGGTAATGGAAAAACTACTTTGAAAATACCACCTCAGCACACCCCACAGTGATTCGAACCCCAATCTTTCTGCCATCGCCAATCTAGCCCAACACGCTTTAGATTATGTGGCCACCGCAGCAGGCTATTATATTACTAGTGTTATTTAATAGGCATTTATAATTTTTATCAAAAGTGACAGTGACAACTAGACAACATGATCTGACTTGTTAATAGACGAAAGTAAACATATTAACTATTCTAGTTTTTAGATAAGTCCTTTTCTAGGAAAATTGGACTGTATATAAAGCGTTTATAACTAGCACGACTGTACGATATAGTTGTTACGACTTCCTCTGCGTCCTAAAATGAAACACTTTGTTTTATATTTACAGGTAATTTAACTGTTCAATTGATTTTCTCGAAATGAAACTATACATTTAACAGAAGTTTTTTTATTAAATTTTTAATATAACTAAGAGCGTGGGCACATCTAGAAAATGTGACGTTATCCATTGAGATATACCAGTTTTACTCTAAACTACTCTCTGAACCACGTGAGTGTGTAAACAGTTCTCTGCAATGTCATAGTTCAACTCCTGCCCCGCCCCCTGACAGGTACTGCTGACCCTAGCATGTGAGGGTAGGTTCCAGTGGTCTGTAATATTGGATTAATCCCCTCACATTAATATTCCCAGTTACTCTCTCTGAATAATGAACCGGTGACCAACAAGCTCCCTTGGAATCAAATCCCTAACGTTTATGTTCGGTCACTCGTTGGGTAATGAACCTACGCCCTACCAAACTGTGCTACAAAGTAAAATTCTATCCAGAGAGTTCCTGATATGGTTTAGTTAATTTATTAGCTAATGGATCATAGCTGATATTTTAAAAGTTCACTCTTCTGTATTCGTACTAAAGTGGTGTATTCTACTGCTGGAAAGTTTTACAGTGGTAGAATATTTCTGCTTTGTGCAATAAGTATTGATATAGTAGCCATTACGACTGCCAGATATATCTCAAATCAACCATAGTTTGTTGAATTAAACTCTGACAACGGAGATGATACTAGCAACCTTCGTAACAAAAGCAACAACGTTTAACACCTAATAAATCTGCTTTTAAAATTTCAAAAAAACAACTTTGTGTTTTCCAGTTGATAGTCGCTAAGGACGTATTAAGAAATTTGTAGGGTGATAAGGAAGTGCCAATGGGAGGCTATTCCTCACCCCTTCCTTCTTGAGCATGCTGCAGACGTCGACGAAGAAGGATGCTCCTCCCTTTACAAGATCCTCATGCAGTAGAAGCGTCTCCATGGCGTTGCAGGCAGCGGGATAGTCGCACTTAGAGTCACGAACTGTAAGCAGACAACCAAACTGAGCACTTGGAGTCA
>CABFWB010000273.1:135661-206189 GCA_902151455.1 Timema bartmani
GAACAGGTAATAAGACGTGGTAATAAAATCAATTGTTGCAGAAGGGCCCACTTATTGTTTGGTATGAATGTTCAATGTTTCATAAAATGTCCATAGAAGCACTAAATAGACCGCTCAAGGATTTGAGATACAACTTCAGAGTTATGGGAGACGTAGCTGTCTTATTTGCTGGAGACTTCAGACACACGTAGCCAGTTATTCCTCGAGGTCAATGCATGCTTGAAGAGATACTCTATTTGGTAGCACATACAAAAAAAAATTTTCTTTAGCTAAGAACATGCGTGTTTTATTGCATGAGGACAACAGCACAGGTTCCTTCACAAACACCTTATTACTTATTACAAATCGGTAATGGGGAAGTTCCAGGGAAATACGGCAAAATATGTTTCAAAAGTTTAGATTTTTGAGATGTTGTAGAAACCATGAATTGTTGATTGGCCAAATCTATCAAATTGTAAATACCATTGAAAGACCACCTATCTTGGTTCTGAGGAAGGGCTGTTCTGTCATCCAGGAATCAATAAACCTCTACATTAATTACATAATTAGTACTGGAAAACAAATGTGGGAGCTTAACACACGTACAATTTGACGGACCTGCTCGTCAATTCAGATGAAATTGTTCACTACCAGGTTGAGTTTTTTAATTAATTGGATACGTCGGTATATCCAGACACGTCTTTAATTTAAAGGTAAGGGTTCCTATTATTTTGTGTAGGAACTTAGCTCCACCAAAACTGTGTAACTGAACCAGAATGAAGGTGAAGTAAATAAGGTGCCACTTTAAATAAACGGTGATTTTACACGGTTTATTAGGCAGGAGACCCGTTTTCATTCTCAGAATTCCGATGATTTCACTCTCAATTTAAATTTAAATTTAAAATGATAAAATTTACAGTCAAACCATGCTTCGCAATCACTATCAATAAATCCCAAAGTCAAGCTCTTAGCTATCAGGTATGGAATTACACGATGAATGCCTCTACCATTGCTGCAATTCTTCACCAACACATTAGAAAATAAGATGTTTTTATATATCTTGTAGGCAGTGACGGGGTATTGCAAGGTTAATAACCTGCTAGCCAGGTATTAAGGAATATTGTGAGAGTCGCTACCGGTACAACAATAGCTTCCTAAAAGCTGTTAAGGGGGGTGGCTTTCTTCTCTTGTCTTAGACCACGCAAAAGGTCTGGGGGACAGTTCGGTTCATCCATGTTGGATCTTGAAGACCAATGGAAGTGTTTTCCTGATATTTAAATAAAATATCAGTTGAGTCGATTAAGAGACTTGTTACTCCTGTCTCGCCGGGCTTGCACCAAGGACGACACTCCCAGGTCAACTCTTGGGAGTCAAGTTTTGTAAATCTTTGATCAAAACGTTGCGTTAACCGCTCGGGTATTCGCCGCAGGTCGAATTAGTGGAATAGAAAAAAACAGGCGTGATAATCAAAAGTAATTAGATTACATCACGTACAAATCAGTTAATATTGTGAATTTATCTTAAATCTGTCGACGGCCACTCTCACACTAGCCACGACGCGTGACGTGTATCGAGTGAAATATTAGAAGCCAACCAATATAATAAATAGTAATTTAAATATATGATTTCGTTAATTAATTTAACACACTAGATAAAGAATTGGTTTAAGTGAATAATAAATAAGAATTTAAATAAATGAAATCTTATTATTGTAACCAACAACGCCGTCACTATACGATCACTACAAAGCTATAGCTTGGACAAATAAACATTCATTCCGTGTCAACCTCATTTCATTTGCGAAGCCACTACGGTCATATACAGGCTGGCCACGAAAGCGAGTGCGTTAGCGGATGTCCATTTATGCGCGTAGCACCACGGCCAGATTTAAGTCGCTTGCTCCCGAGTTAGTGAACAAGCCAAACTTTTTATGCTATCACCAGAAGCGAAAACAGCCAATGTCGTTTAAAATGAGACATTGAATTAAATCAAACTAGTATTTGCTTTTACCAACCTAAATATATATTATTTTGTTTCTAATCTACTCCTTTTTTAAGATGTAAGAGTCAGTGTACTCATAAATTAAAAATAATTCGAATCAAGCATGAGTGTTCAGAATTTCTATATACAGTATAGTGTAAATCTAACTGAACATTGGAAAATCAGGATATTTCAGCTAGTATCTTACTATACATACTTACACACGTGTAAGTGTATCTTACCAGAGATATTGCCTTGGTAGCTCCAACACTCTCTAAAGCCTCATTCACAATCTCCATAAGCGCCTTGTTGCTATGTACAGCCTCCTTACCACCTTTCAGGAGCAGCCCATTGGCAGAACTGAGCGCAAGTGCTGCCACCTAGGACATTGTGATATGCTTCTGTACAAACACAAAATAGCCCACCTATAGTGGCTAAAAATTTTTAATGTGAACAAGATTTTAGTAAAATAACATGTTATTGTGAATAAAGCATTCTTAGATTATTATAATTCCATATTTCTCAATAAAACTAATTATTAAATATCTTACTGTACAGCATTTGATAAACTTGTTATCTGAGAGACTGATGTTCTTAATAGCTTTACTAATATTTGGTTAAATTATATATAAAATTGACCATGCATCTATACATTATGCCTTGCAACATGTTCAATACGAATTCCTCTCTTGGTTATCTTGACCAGTCAAGGTATTCACTCTACCTGTGGCAGACAGTCCGGCCTAGACTCGAAGATGACCAACAGAACTCCAATAGGAACTGTGATCTGAGACAGTTCCAAGCCGTTAGCCAATCTTGTTCTTCTCAACACCCTATTAACGTTGGTGTGACTTGACTCAGCGATCTGCTTCAAACCTTTGGGGATACAAACACAGAGACAGGAATTTCAGACACCAAGGAAATATCGATAAGGAAAAATTAAACAGCCAGTAGAGGATCTGATTTAACTGACCAAAGTTCACTTTGACTGAATGTGCTTTTATTCAACACTACGAATTGCCAAAGTATAGTTTAAGTCGCAGATAGCCTGCGGGGATGCTATTTATACTTTTCATTCTGTTTACTTAGATTAAGTCGTGAATCCTCCCTAATAGTCCTGGAGCACTGCAGCCAGACCAGGAAAAGTAATTATTCAAGCAGAGGGTTGAACTTTTCGAGGACACATTCTGTATTCTTGTGAACTTGGTGTAGTGGTCAGATCTGAATTACTTGAAATATTTGGTTGTTATCTGTTGCTTCTAATCCTTTATGGTTATGTGGAGGACTGTGTATGCTATGTCTTGTTTCACTAATGTTCTTATAAAGATACTTGGCAACTTAGATTGATTCTATAGCAAATATAATCATCACTATTCAAACCAAGCAATCAATAATTTATAAACTAGGATCAAACCAAATCTAACAGTGACACAGTTCTTATTGGGAATCTAAGGTGGAAAGCTGATTCCAGTAATATTCTCACCAACTGCAAGGTTCTTGAGTTTGGAAGAGCTGAGTGAGAGCCGGCTCATGAGAGGGGCAGCCAAGCCGTTCTTGGTGGCCTCCGCGAGGTCCTTTGCGTTGGCTTCAAGGATCTTGCTTTGTTTGGAGACCAAGAGGTCAGCCAACGTGTGAATACAGTGAGCTCTCTCCTCTGGGGCCAAGGTTTGTAGGATACGGCTACCTTGCCGGGCTGGTAAATGTCAACATACTTTGTACAGAAACATTATAGCTGCTAATGAAAGCCCCAATTAAGGAAAACCACCAAAAATATTTTTGTGGGTTTTTGAGTCAATTAACTGCTTACAATAACTGTTCTAGCCAAATATAAGGCTTTATTAATAAATTGCTAAGAAATGGTGACATTTAATTACTTTGATATTTCACTGTGGTTGTAAGAATGAGTTTCGCAGGCTCGATCTGTTTCAAAATTTGCAGGATATTATTTAACAAGTTTTACTCTAGTAGTGTTCATTGAATTTACCCGACACTATCATTTCCTTTATTTCCCAGGTTTAATGTAACCCTGGAATAGTAACACATTTAGTTCCCTCTGAAAGAATATACCTCCCTTGCCAGAGAAACCCTACCGTTCTCTGCCAGAACATCGACCGAGGTGGTTCCCACGGCGTGGTTTGAGTCTGTGAAGAAGGTTCCTATTTTCCTTCCAGCCAGGATAGTCTTGATTGCCTTCTCCTGCATACCATTACAGATCACCACCGACACACCGTGTTCCAGTGCCCATGTTGCTGCCTCTACCTGGTACAAAAAAACACAGACCTTCACTTTAGTAAAATAAATCTGATTACTTGTCTTAGTATAATTGTCATTAACGGAACACTGCAAACCTAATAGAAATATTTTATTTTTATTCTATAGCCATTATATACAATTATAATACTACAATAAACAACAATCCTAAACTACACACTTTTATTAATTTGTTATTTAAAATCATATACAAATGTTTTGTGTTAGCTCGATTGTTTTTTTTCATATCCACTTTGCAAGGGAGGATAATTATTAACTATCATATTCTTAAAGAGCTTACATATGGTATTCATTCAAGTGGAATAGATTATATTGAAACAAAGGATTTAACTTATTGTCAAGTAGTAAGAGAGTGCCGCACCTTGCCATCCATTCCACCCGTCCCAACCCTTGACTTTTTACCGAACTGTACGGTATCATTCATGTCTGGGGTGTAGGTTCTTAGCAGCCGTGCACCCTCCTGGCTTGGGGGCTTGGTATATATCCCGTCTACGTCCGACATCAGGATCAAAAGATCAGCCTGCACCTCCGCGGCCAGCATGGCAGCCAGGCTGTCATTATCCTTGATGCTGATCACCTGCTGGGGAGAATTGGCACACATATTCACACAATGGGCCAATATGGTCGCTCAACATTACGGTTAAACATAAAGGTTCAATACGATGGATCAATTAGATGGTCCAAAATAGCATTCCAACAGAGAGGAAAGGCTTTTTTTAGCTTTTACCCTAATAACATGTTGATTAGAATGACACATAGGTCAACAGAATGCCCATGATGGTTGCTTGACGTGATGGTCCAAAATATAAGTCCAACATGGTGGGCTAGCATGCTATTCCCAAATTGGCATTCTAGCATGGTGGACAGACCATTATGTTCCTTTATGCTGATTACTTGTTGGAATTTCTTAAAACTACACCATAATAATATGTCCTGTACAAACAACTCCCTACATTACATCTAAAACACTGACAGGGGTGGACAAGAATTAAATATTTATAATACGTGGGAAGACGGCTAATTGTCTTATCATACTCAGTTGTAGTCGGTAAACATGGTCAATTCTCTCAAGACCTCCAGGTGTCTTATAAGAGTCTAGAGAGTCTAGACACTGAAGTGGAACGCTGGACACGGGGGTTGTACAGCGAGAGCTATTGTTACTTAAATGATGTAATTAACAAGTATGATTGTCAAGCTATATATATTCAGAAAGTCTAATTTAGCTTCATCCGTGAAAAATTATCACATCTAATATTACGTCAGTACCTATGACAGCAAACTCGTGATAACTGACCAATTCAAACTAGTAACAAACATGAAATGCAGTACGCAACAAATTTATAGACATCACCCTATTGCAAACTAAAACATGTTTCTTTAATGGATTAGTTTATGTATCTGCACCTTGAAAACAAATAACAATGGTGTGTTTTACGACAAACCAAACACAAAGTTTATTAATAATAATTAAAAATACAGTTAAAAGAAAACATGCCGCAATCATATTTGAGGGATTATCATGTGATTTTTTTTTACTAGGTGGTTAGCCAACAAAAACATACTCTCGTACGATTTAGGACTGTTAAAATACTGATTAATATTATATCACTAAGCCGCTTATGTTCTAATAACATTTAGGACTGTTCAAACACTGCATTGTAATATAGTGTGAAATCAATTATACCCTGCTACACATTTAGGACTTAATTTTTAAAAATTATAATCTATTTTTGAACCAGGTATGCTCTGTTACCATTTATAACTATTCAAACACTGCATCATAATATGGAACAAAGCCATTTTGGTTCTGCTGCTATTTGGGACTGTTTTAACAATGCATTAAAATATCGTGATAAGCTGGATATGCTCTGCCATCACTTAGGACTCTTTGGACACGTATTTATAAAAGTGCTTTTACATTTATGTTCTGGTACCATTTAGGTGCTGTCCATAAAAAACTTACCCGTATATGGGGGGTATTGCTTGCCGTGACAAAGCGTGACGAGGGGGGAGGAGAAGTTTGATAATGCGTGATGTCACATTACAACTAAGCGTCTCGGCCAGCGTTCTGTGTTAATAAACCCCGACTTCACGCACGTTAAAACAAACAACGATCTACTCATTGACTTCGATCGTCAAGCTTAGCGAACACATACAAACGCGTTTCAAAAAAATGGGTTGTATAGGCTCTACAATTAATATACTATTTAAATAGGTGATGGGAGTTTGATATTGTGATGTAGTATTAAAAGGAGGGCTCACAGCATTGTGACAATGTGTGACAAGGAAGGGAAAGGAGGGGTAGAACAAATTTAGCGTAACGTAGTTTATGGAAACCCCATAGGAATGTTAAAATATTGCATTATAATATAGTGCTAAACAAGGTATACTCCGATGCCCTTTATAACTATTCATGCCTTGCATCCTAGTTCAGTATTAATACATCGTGCTCACATACTCACTTTACCCCGTTAGTCTTCATGCCATGCTCCAGACAAAGACAGGTAGAGGTAAATATATAGAGAGCTGACCTGACCTTCCTTTGACCTACCCCTGCCAAGTCATCGTCAGCTTGAGGTGGTGGGGACACGGCGTCGTTGGTATTGATGATGGGCACAATGTTGAGAGAGATGAGCTCGGACAAGGTGCTGAACAGGTTTCTGCGTGTCTCTTCATTGTAGAAATCTGGTTTGGTTACTAGAACCTGAAGACATAACAAGGTACTGAAACAGGTTTCTGCGTGTCTCTTCATTGTAGAAATCTGGTTTGGTTACTAGAACCTGAAGACATAACAAGGTGCTGAACAACCCCCTACGTATCTCCTAGTTGTTCAAATATTAAGCTGATAAAAACTGCTATTCAGCTAAGTCAACAATGTCACAACCAGAAATAAATTCATTGACACATAAACTATTATTTTAGAGCTTGGTTCGTTGTTCATTTACTCTAACAAAATATTATTTGTATCAACTTCTCTTTCATCGGATTCTCTGGTGCATATATAACTGCTTTACTGCATTTGAGTTAGCATTAGGTTAAGTAAAGTAGCTTACAGGAACATACAAACATATTCACGCATAGTTATTTACCTTTGCAATATACAATTGTATCTGAAAATACGTAGTGGGGTCAGGTTAAGCCAGGTTTTTTACTGCTATATTTTCATTGATTATGTAAAGAATTTTTTTATTATTACTACCAAACAATTAAGATATGAATTGTAAGTGGTTTTTAAAATACTTAAGGGATTGGATGTAATAAATAGAATTAACAACGTATAAAGCACATGATACTCTCCAAGAAGGAGTATTAGGATTTTACATAGTTTATACTGGCGATAAGTAACTACTGCAGATTTTGGGGGCGCCTAAAGCTTTTCATGGATTACACGAGTCTATTAATTTATTTTGGAAATAAAAGTATAGTTTTTTTATAATCTGAAACCAGATTTAAACACATTATATGCGTTTTTTTACTTTCTTATATTAAGGGAAAGTATTGTTGTCATGAAAATAAAATGATCCTGAAAAAGCCAATTTTACAATTCTGTCTGTACCCATATTTGTCTGTCTGTCTGTCGATCCCTGGCCAGGGGTCAGAAACAGTTAGATGGATTTTGTTCAAACTTGATATTTAGATTTTATAGGGATATACCTCAGTATATTTTTATTTTGATATTAACACTCAAATTAAGAGTAGTTTACTGACGAAGAATATTTTCGAATTCCTAAAGTTTCGAAAATGGCTTTAATAATTTGGTACAAAATGCATATCTAGGATTTGTTTTACACGACAAATAACAGTATATAATTGTGTTTTTGGCAAAAATTAGCTTTAGGGTAGGTAGTTTACTGATGATAAATTTTGGGAGATTTGAAATAATTCGAAAACGGTTGCAACAATTCTGTTTAAAATGTATATCTGGGGATTGTGGAGTATTATAAAAAGTATAGTATACTTTTTTTAGTATACTTTGTTAATGGGTAGTTTACTGATGACTGCTTTTCAAAAACTTAAAATGACTAATGATTTGGTACCAAATGGATATATTTAGAATGTTTGATATAACAAATAACACTGTATATTTATTTATGGGGGGAAAATTCATAAATCAATAGTGTACTGATGACTGAGTCTTCAAAAACTTGGAATTTAAAAAAATATCTCAAACGAATTGGTTCCTTATGGGGATGTTGAGAGAGTTTAACATGACATAATACACTGTATACTCGATTTTTTTGATAACATTTCGTCCAAGAGTAGTTTACAAATTACTTATTTTTCAAAAATTATAAATATTTAGAAAATTTATCAAACTATTTGGTTCCAAATGCGTATCTAGAGAGTGTTTGAAATGACTAATAATATTCTGAATATGTTTTTGGGGTAAATTTGCTTATAGGTAGTTAACTGATGAATGATTTTTCAAAAACTTGAAATATTTAGAAATGGCTCCAACAATTTGGTTCAAAACAGGTAGCCTTGCTGGTAGGTTTTTAGAATAAAAATAATTGTATCTGTTTGTTTTTTATATGAACATTCATTTAATAATAGTTAACTAATCATTAATTTTTGAAATATTTGATTTTTGCTTTATCATATCAATAGGAAATATTATAATCGTGAAAAGGTTTGACCTTAAGATTAAGATGAATTTTTACGTTATTTGTGTGTTCGAACCCAAAAAAAGAGGATTTTACAATCTGTCTATCTATCTTCCCCTGGCCATGGATTCAAAACAGCTTAACGGATTTTGTTAAAACTTGATCTTTAGATTTTATAAATCTACCTCAGGATTTAAAAAATTTTTTTTAACCCCTGCCCTAAAATTAAGGTTAATTTACCGAAGAGTTTTTTTAATTGATTCAAACAATTTTGTAAAAGATGGATATCTATGGAGCAATTAATGATTTTAGAGATTAGGAAGATTATATTTAAAGAAAGTATGCCCGCATTTGCATGGAGAGAGAGTGGAAAATATTTTGGAAATGAAACCACCCTCAGTATACCCGACCGAGATTTGAACCTCAATCTCCTTGTCATCGGTAGTATAGTCCACTGTGGGAGTAGCGCCTGAGACCACTCGGCCACCGAAGTGGGTTATCATTTATCTATTACGGCGACTAGAATGCCCCTGTATATCGTGTTAACCTAAGGATAGTGAATGTTTCTCTAAAACCTAGATTATTTCCGCAGGTTTGCAAACACCAAATTAAACAGATTTATATTTTATACTCTCACAAAATGTACATATCTAAAAGTCTTCTTTCTATAAAATCTTTGAGCTGTTGAAAGTATCTTTTTTAAATCTTGATGTGTGTCTTACACTTATGTGTAATCTATTAACTGATATCATTCACGATAAGTACTCTCTCGTGAAGCTAATCGAAGATTCTAAATGTAAATATTAGGAGCTTATGTAACGAACCAGCGTGCCATCTTGAAATTGAATTCTTCTTTTAGCGATGACCTTCCTATTTTATCACCTCTAAATAAGCTAGTGCTTTACATGGGGCTAAATCAAACAATTTGGGAGCAAAGAAAAGGCCCCGATCACGTGAAAACATTTTGAAAGGAATTTAGAGTGAGTGAGACTATTATATCCTTTAATAACCGTAATAACAATAATAATAAAACCTAAAATATTAGGACGATGAAGATGAATTGTGCCAGAGCTTTTTTTGAAAAGCTTTGATCCACCCTATATAAGGAAACAGGATGAGAAAGTTGCATAGTTTTTCACTTGTTTGCATACACAGTATTTATTAAAAAAGAACAATACATTTTAATAAATTGCACCAGCACTCACTTTTGTGAAATATACTATAAATCATTATATGAAAACGTAATCTCAAATGCATACGGTCGAGTAGGGCCGTTTTAAGAAACTGTGAGGCCTGGGCCGAAAAATCTGAGGCCTAGTTACGACAGTTTTTTCGGTTTTAACACCAAGCCGTTTTAATATATTGATACGTACTCGGTACTTGTGTTACTTAACCATTTCTCATGTTTTAAGGAATATTGATCAACCCATTAAATTAATTAATTTACTAAATGCAAACAAATTATCTTAACAAAGTAAATTCATCTTTGTATCATTGCATTGTTAGTTTTCTGTGGACCGACAGCGGTAGTACAATGGTGGCATATTCTACTGTACTGCAGCACATTACTTGAATAATGTAAATCTTAAATTACATAAAGTTAGGGTTTTCAGGAATCTGGAATGGAATCCTATCACTAAGCGACTTATTGATGTTATTTATCTGTACATTATTTGATGCGAAATTTAGAATAATAACTTTAATTTAATTTAATAACTTTTGTGGGAAATGTGACCCCCTGGAATGTGAGACCCGGGACAATTGCCCCTTTTTCTCCCTCTATACGCGGTCCTGCAGTCAGGGTTGAACTCCAACCTCCAATGTTAGGCTCATGGGCTCTAACTACATTCATATTATAACCGGGTATAGATATTGGGTTAGTCAAGATATTTCATCATCTTCCTCTTTGGAGTAGTTTTAAATTATTAATACGTTCAACTCCCAGTTAATTAATGGCTTATTCCAAGGAGTAGGGAATAACATTAAATAAATGCGTAGTAAATTAACCGAAAGTAAAGCGGGGAAATATTATGGTCACGTGTGGAACACGCTATCTCCTCAGTACATCCAGCCAAGAGTATAATCTAAACCTCCTCATCACAAGCAGTTCAGTCTCTGGCAAGTCTAATGCCATGGACAATGTGACTACTGGTATGGTTATTAATAGAGTTTATGACCCTGGTATTTTTACTTACATTGAACCATTGATAAATAATAACAGTTATGTTCACTCTTGTTTTGACAGTTAGTCAACTTATCAGTGATTAATACTAAATTACAATTAATTCTGTAATTAAAACAAGTGGTTTCAAAATTTAACAAATTAGCTAAATCCTTTATAAAAATATAAGATTGGGTTTATTCATACCGTGGTTAGGATATCGCAGATATTGTGTTTGGCCAGTTAAAATTGTTTTATGGGAGTCTAAAAGTTGGTAATTAATTATAAATGTCCCCTTTGAACAAAGAGAATCATTATTCCCAGGTTCAGAACTATATAAAGAGGAGGCCCTACCAGTTGAACTGCCAGTTATCCTTCACGTCATGGACGTATAATAGAACATACCTGAGCAAGCTTGACGCCGTACTGGGCGAACATGGCGTCGTAAAGAGACATAAGTCCTGATTGTCCCACAGCAGCTGCAGCCCTGGGCTCTAGGAGCAAACCGGCATCCTGTCAAACACCCAGAATTGCAAGAAGTCTGATTTCACTCCTTAGACTTCCATCAAGTAGATAAACTTGTTTGGACTTCTATTACATACACAAGGCTAGTAATCATTAATGTTTTAATAAATACAATAATTACTAGTAGTAAATCGTCTAACATGCAGCATAAATAGGCGATTCTAGAAACTCGTTCAGGGTATTGACTGGCAAATTTAATGAAAAAAGCCATTGGGAATACCTAGACGCGGATGGGAGGATCACTTTAGAATGGACCTGAAATAGATAAGGTGTAATGTGGTAGACTGGATAGGACTAGCTTAAGATAGGTGACATACTTTTGTAGGTGCGACGATGAACTTTCAAATTCCTAGTGCCATAAATTAAGTAAGTAAAGCGTCTCAATATTGGCTACTAAAATATATGCCTATTGTTTCTTTTTACTGTACATTAAAAGTTCTCACTTGACTTTCTACCTAAAGTTTTACTATAGTATGATTTTGGTAGGAAGAACAGTAGAAGTTAGTTACTAAAGTTACTAAAACAATTTTAATGTATTCATACATAAAGTCATATTATCTGCAGCTGTCACTTTTGATAGATATTATTAATACCTATAAAATAACACAAGTAGTATAAATAAATGTTGTCAATGTCGGCCGCAAATAAATATGTTTTGACTTTTCTCTAGTGTTCTTCCAACCAAAATCAGGGTATAGTCAAGAGCTATGCATTTTCAAAAGATTTTGAGCTTTCGGTGTTAAAGTTTATGAAAAACTTAACCATTTGTTTACTCTCACACAACAGTAAAAATGACCTTTCCCAGTCAAGCATAGCTAAGTTTTATGGCACCTAGGGTGAATAGTAACATCCCCCCCCCCACCCCCCGCCTAAGATACAAAAGTAAATAATATTGAAGATATTTTTCTATCGACTTAATTTACCCACTCTCCACACACAACTAGGGAAAGATTGTAATGTTAGCCTTATTGTTCTTAATATTTTTTTAGATTCTTCATATTATTCAATGGTGTCTGAATCCAAGAGACAGAGAAAAATAACATTTTTCTTAGCACTGCGTCTTACTACTCGTTCGGGTTATAGGCATATGTATTAGTTAGGCTAATGTGTTAGGAATGAGTAAGGTTGAATTTAGACGTAGTGTACCTGCATTTGCGTGGAGGTAGAGTGAAAAATAATTTAAGAAAACCACCCTCAGTTCACCTGACCGACATTCGAAAATCGACCTCCCCGTCATCGGCAGTCTTGTCTATTGCGAAAGTGAAGACTTAGAACATTCAACCTTTATATATATATACATACCCATTTAACGGTTCTACCACCGAAGTGGTGTCCCTTTTTTCCTTCACCACCCCACCATTTTAGACAAAATGTTAGATTTAATTCCGACAAAGTAAGTGAAATGTAACTATTGCGTACAAAACTGTTGTTAACATTCGAATTGGCAAAACTAATGCGAATTTGTACTTGAAATAAAAATTAAATGACTCGTGATAATAGCTTCACATTTTGTGGGCACTGAAATGGTTTTATTTTCTTAACAACTCAGCTGAACCAAAATGCCCATATATGAATCAAATAAAGTGATATAACTTTGATACGGAGTTAAATATTCTACTTTCAAAATACTAGTCGTGAATGAAAACAATATTTGACACACACCGTCGCGGCACAGCTAACGAAAGATAATTAATAAAAGCTGTTTAATCAATTCTCTCATACCCCTGCCTTCCTAATAAGGGTGTTATTAGATGGACCTTGGATGAACAATAGGTTTTGAGAGCTGGCAAATACTTTTTGCAAATAATTCCTTTCAAGATTGCTGTTCGCATTTAGTTTTTTTTATCTAAGCTATCCTGTCAAAAGAGTTCACAAAAAGGTTTTCTTACCCCATTTTGCCCCCTGGGAACCATTGCCCACCGAGGTAGGGGTTCAACAACACCCACCCAATTACACTCCTGATTCAAATTCTAACAATTTGACGGGGATAAATCAGGCTGCTTAATTTATTGGCAAATTAAATATAGAGATAATTACAACTAGGTATATGGAATCACAGCTGTTAATAAAATTCCACATTGACTGATATACGAATAAACATTTTTTTTAGTAGTGCTTTACTATATTTAGGGACTGTGATTTAAAATTTTATTTACAGTGGCCTATAGCATCCCACTACATCATTTGATTATATATTTTTTTGTAAATTAACGCTGCTAATATTCACATGAATTCACACTACTGATCCTTATTAAATAAGCCGTGTTCCACTGTCTTCTTGTACACATAATATGTCCTCTAGTTTGCAATATTTGAAATAACCTCGCTCTCAGTTACACACTAGACTTGGAGACTACAGGAGCCCTAAACTCATGCCTCATGGCCATTGACTCCTGACTTGATCTCCTATTAGAATCTCAGGTACGTATCTAGGAGTCTATTTCGGGAAAGGGTAAGGGAGGCGGATAGTAGAATTAATTTAGCCTATACTTTTAACTATGTGATATAATATTTATACGATATATATATGTATATATACATATTTATAACGTTGTCTTGTGGTTCTTAAATGAACGAAGAAACTATTCTCTCTGGTTCATGGCATCACATACCCTAAAAATAGCCAGATGTAGCCGATACCAAATACCTTGTATAATTGTATGCCTTAGGTGACCACTTATGTTGGATGCATAATGCTATTGTATAATGTAGGATTTAATAATAACATAATTATTCACATTTGCCATTCAATGTGTTGTAAAGTTATATTTTATTTTAGCTTGTTGATATTTCAAGGTGGAGAAGGGTTCATATCCCTTTACGTACGGGCTGGCAGGTCTTGCATGGAGTTTTTGTTCTAATATGTTTTCTTGTCTTGTTTCTCTTTCCCACTTAATTATCGTTCTTAACTCTGACAAAATCGGACGTGACACTAGAGAGTGGATAATCTCACAAGAGTTTACCTTGTTTTCCCTCAACATTTCCAACTCAAAAGTGCAACCCTAACTTATTTTAAAAGGATATTTACAGTGACCCCTGTATTTGGTAATAATACACCCCGCAGCACACAGCTGGATTGCGTCGGTATTTAACTGCCTTCTTCTTGAACTGTTCACTTTTCTGCCCGTACCTTACCTGAGGTATTATATTTACAATAGCAAACAACATAACATGAAACTGAAAACAAATCACCACTCATACAACCCTGGCATGAATAAAAAGTTATTATTTTAGTTTTAATCTTTGATGTGTTAAAATTAAATATGCATCTCTTTTTGTATGCAAATATTTGAGCCTAGGTAAAAAAAAATATCCTAGCTAATCCTGGCTGAATAAAATTTGTGAAAGTTAGGGTACAAATTCACTAAAGTTTAAAAATACCTACAGTCATTTGAATGTTTTGACTATCATTGAGTGTAGATTTGTACAAATACTTTCATAAATTGCGACATTACTGACCTCCCTGGTGTGGTCCTTGGGGGACAGGGTCTCCCTCATGCTGAGGGACATGAGGAGTTCCTGAGTCAACTTCTGTTTCCCGAAGGCCACCGCTCCACTGGTCACCATGATACATTCTCTGCCTTCTATCTGACACTCTGCCACCTGAACAACATATTATATGTTACTAGCACGCGGGACTTCCTGATTACAATGATATTTTTCATGGTCTGGTGACGTCTCATTTGTGCTCCCAAATAATCCACTATTCCAACAGTACTAGCCTGAAGATCCTTAGTTCTAGAAGTCAACACTTCCAACTGCTGATGCATCAGTGCTCTAATTACGAGGCAAGCGCACACGAGCCTCTAGTGACTGGGCCAAAAGTAGTGATAGCCTGATCTCTAAACTGTTGTGTCATATCATAAGTGGAATGAAGGGTTCCCCGTCAGTAGGCCTAAAGCGTATGCCAACTTTAGGCCACTTGACTTTTAGGCCACCTGACTTTAGGCCAAATGACTTTAGGCCAACTGATTTTAGACCAACCGATTTTAGGCTGATTAAATTTTAGGCCAACTGATTTTAGGCCACCTGACTTTTATGCCACCTGACTTTAAGCCAAATGACTTTAGACCAACCGATTTTAGGCTGATTGAATTTTAGGCCAACTTATTTTAGGCCAACAGAATTTTAGGCCAACTGATTTTTAGGCCAACTGACTTTCAGGCCAACTGACTTTTAGGCCAGCTGACTCTTAAGCCAAATTACCCTAGGCCAACTGACTTTTAGGCCACCTGAATTTAGGCCAAATGATTTTATACCAAATTATGTTAGGCTAATTAACTTTTAGGCCAGCTTATTTTAGGCCAAATAACTTTCAGGCGAACTGACTTTTAGGTCAATTGTTCTAGGACAACTGACTTTTTGGCCAACTGACTTTTAGGTCAATTGACTTCTGGGCCAACTAACTCTTTGGCCACCTGACTTTTAGGCCCATTGGCTTTAAGCCAACTGACTTTAGGCTCATGGGCTTTAGGCCTACTGACGCGTCCCAAAATAAAGCAACTCAAGGATTACCTGCTCGACTATGGACGCTAGGCGTCCCAGCGCCAGTCCATTCTCATCCTCTCTGGTGATGACGGCGCTGCCAAGCTTGATGACGAGACGGCGTGCGTACTTGAACTGGCTCCGGTCGTTGAAGGTGGCCCTTCGTTTCTCCATGGTCTGAACGGGCCTCTTAATGACCTGTACTGGCTAGAACAAATATAGGCTCATGTTTAGTGCAGGGACAAACTTGTCTTATTATTATTATTAGTACCGCGTCTTACTACCCGTTCGGTTTATACGCACTTACGCTAATGTGTAATGGTAGGGTGATTGTGAGATGAAATGGAGGACCTACAGTTTAACGTGGGATCCGAACCATGGTGAAGGCCTGGCATTCCTCACATTCACAAGTTGTGATTAATACACGTCTTGTCAGAGGTGAAGGAAGGGTTTGGCAATCAGATAAATCTATGCCGGGACCGAGGATTGAACCCCGGACCCTCAGCACAGAAGTCTGACACCTTACCCCTAGACCACCAGGTCACCTACAACTTGTCTTAACCTGGGGATGGAGCCCACTCTCAACCCTTTGTCAATGTATTTATTGATTCGCAATCTGAGAACAATACATTAATGTTAATTCTATCAACATTAACCCTTTTTTTGCATGTTTGTAGCTTGTCGTGTAATGGGCAAGAATAATTTAGTTGAGGTCATTCACGCATGCGCAAAGAGGTTTTCTTAGCGAAACTCTACCTTACAATTCCACCCACCAAATATTCAAGGGAGCAAGATCGTTCATATTTTGGTCCCCCAAAACCTTTTGGTTGCATTCTTGGTAGTTTGTGTGTTGTGTTTTCTCTGGGACTTTTTAAAGGCTAGTTATAGCCCCTTGATTAGTTTTACTGGTAATATTTAGATCCTATTTTTTTTATCAACGCGTCTTACTATCTGTTCAGGCTATATGCATATAAGTTAATTACTGTAATGAGGCTGGGATGAGGAAGGAAGCATTTTAAAGGTAATCTACCCGGATTTACGTGGAAAATAGTGAGAAACCATTTAGAAAGAACCAACCTCAGTGGACCCAACGGGATTAGAACCCCGATCTTCCCGTTATCAACACAAGAGTAACGCCTTAGACTATTGGCCACAGAAGGGGGTAGTTACTAATATTCAACTCAAAACCCTGCTAGATATTAAAACATATATATTTTTTCTCAATTATTGCCCATCAGATTACGACTTGTATATGAAGATAAGTTATCTTCCCTCTGACATTTCTGACTAGGCCAGGATCAAAATATTTGGTTTAGTAAAGCTGACCTCCCTAGCCTATATATATCTTCAATAGTTTTTGACATTGTATATCCAGACTCAACACTTCATGTACAAGCACATTCACCAGCAGTTACAAACTAAAGTCTGTTCACCGTAGGAATGGTTTTCTGAAAGTCCTTTTTCCCTACCAGAAACCTATTATATAGTAGGATATTGGTAGGAAAAAAGACCTTTCAGAGAGTAATTCCTACCGTGAATGGTGTTTATTTAGACTAAGGCACTAGCATAAAGAAGGTATATAAGGAAGTGCATCAATTGATAATACATTCCCTGATAGAGTTGGTGGTTGAATCCCAGCCTCCAAGGTATGAGTCAGGTTTACCAATTACTCACCTAATACTACATACAATTAGCCTCGAGAGTCATGGCTACCAATTAGTTAAAATCTCGTTGGGCTTAAACGGTTATTTCTCTCTTGGCTGCAAGTTGATTACGAGGAAGGTCCAACACGTCAATAGCACCAGATATGGGGTGAGTCTACGAATATAACATAAACTCAAGCCCTGGAAATAGTCACTATTAGAGCTCTAGCTCTAGCCTAGGAGCAACCGTGTTTATATTATTAGATTCTATCAACCAAATCTAAGCTCTTGCACCGCTCAAACTATAGCACATCTTCAATTCGATGCTCTCACCTTGAAGGCAATTTCAAAACCCCAAGTTGGCAGTAAGTTGTACGTCTCCCACTTATCTCGAGGGAAATTACAAGTCGCTAAGAAATAGCGTGGTAGCGACTTTGTAGAAAGTAGTAGAGGGAGAAAGAGACGGGAAGAAGGAATTTTCTACATTATTTCCAACATCAACATAGGTTTCAACACTACCAGACATGTGGGAAACATTTGCGCCGTCTCAAAGACTTTTTCTATAGGAACTTCACACACAAACCTAATAGTTTTATCTTACCTTACACTACCCCCCAGTACGAGCTATCCTCATTTAACTACACTTATAAGGTAGGAAGGAGAAAAGTGGGATTTATTGAAAATATACCCAAATTTGGATGAAGAAAGAGTAGGGAGCCATTTAAGAATAAACTTCTCATTACACTCAGCCGGGATTCAAATCCCAACTTCCTGGTCCCTGGAAAACTAGGCCAGGTGAGAATATTACATTACTCCTCATGCACATTAATTTGGGTCACCCAATAGGCTATTGTTAAATAATGGATGCTTGACTAACTAGCGGATAGTCTGATTGAGCAGAAGATGGCATAATTGAGCAGAAGATGGCCTGATTGAGTAGTGGACGATTTGTTTGACCAGCGGACAGTCTTATTGTCAAGTGGACAATTTATTGACTAGTGGAAGATTTTATCGATTAACGGACGAGTTGATTGAGTAACGGATGATTTAATTCACGAGCAGGCGATTTGATTGACTAGCGGATGGTCTGATTGAGCATAAGATGGCATTATTGACTAGAAGATGGCCTAATTGACTATAATTTGGACTTGTTGATTATAGAACGGGTTTGTCAACTAGCGGAAGGACTTTTGACTATCATAATTCCTGATTAATCAGCAAATAGTTTGATTGATTAGTTGATGACGTATTTGATTAGTAGACTGCCTGATTGACTAGCAGACCAACTGGTTGACTATCAGACGGTCTTGTTGATTTACGGATAGCCTAATTGCATATTAAATCTATTGAATTATTAGGGAAAAGATTGATTAAAATAGTTATATATATTTTTTAGCACTGCATCTTACTACCCATTCGGGTTGTAGACCAGTATATTATGTTTATAAATGAAGCTATTGTAAATATAATTTGCTTAGAAAAGGCTCGGAAACTATGGTATTGAACCAAGGACTAATAAATAGGAGCTATAACAAGGTGGGCATAGTAATACCTCAGTCGGACGTTTCTGCAACCAGCAAATACCAACTGTTAGAATTAAATGTTGTTTTACCCTCGACACAAGCTGAAGGTAGCCAACCCCTTGGTCAGTATTTAACTTTTACTTGACCTTATTTCTAATCACGTGAAGATTATTTTAGTTCTTACTTTCAAACACAGGGGATATTCAACAATGGGAATAACACAAGGGATTCATACAAGTGAGGAGAGGAAATAAGAAAACAACAATAATAAATAGTGGGGTAAACCACACTAATGTACCCTGCTGGGATTCAAACCCTAACCTCGCCGTCACTATCAATTCAGTATATTGAGAGACTGACGTCTTAAACCATGTGACTACTAGGGTGGATACGTTGTTATTATTAATAAACCTCTACCTGACCGGGATTTGATCCAACAAACTCTCTTGAGGTACCTGTTGATGGAGTCCTTTGCAGTAGACGCTCCTTGCGACGATGTTGCCAGATGTCGCGTGCCGTGACGTCACCATGGACAAGCCCCGTGCACGGAGTAGAGCACATACGCAACGTGGCAACATGATGATATCCCAGGTCAGTGTCTCCTCAATTTGGATGTTCACGTAGGGTGGATAGCTCTGTGTAGGAAGGTTCCGGGTTAGAGTGACACAAGTCACATGAAACAGTTCCTCGTGTCAAAGCTAACAACCACAGGCTGAACTCTAGACTTTCACTAACGGTAAAGTGATGACGATAGTAGAATTAGGAGGTTGCTTATGAGTTATGAGGTAGTTGTGTGGATAGAGAATGGGAAACGGTTTAGGAAAATATACCCCCCATCACAGACAGCCCAAGCTAGGTTAGACTTACTCCTTGGTCCACTTGACCACCTGTGTGGGTAGCTTTCACATAAACTTAACAACAAGGATTACTTTATTTTTCTCCTCTAAGGTAGGAAGTTGAGGAGTGTTCAAATAAGAAAATACAGTACTTTGAATTCAATCTAAGCTATTTGTAAAAAAAATCCTCGGTACACAATATGAGGAATAAAATACTACGTCAGAATTAAGTGTCGTAGCAACTAGTCTAAATATGGTGGCTCTGAGAAGTCAGTTTAAGTATTCTGGAATTTGACTAAGACTTCTTATCGTCATATAAAAAGTTTCTGCTCAAAATGCCGATATGCTCCTGACAGATATACAAAAGATGTTGAAATTACTAGGTGTAAAGAATTGAATAAATGTAGCTACTGAAGCAAACTTTTATTTATTTTGTTCAAAAATGTGTTTTGTTATAAAAACTAGAAAAATACGGATATCAGCTCATGTTCACCCCCTATCCCCTACCTTAATAGGAAAGTGTAAAAATATATAGGTCAGTAAAACAAACTACACACAAAGTAGTGTTTTTTTTTTGCACAGCTTCCTACTAACCGTCCGGGTTGTACGCATATGTTATGTATTAATTACGCTACTGTGTTAGGGATGAGGAAGAATGAATTTAAAGGAAGTTTACCCTAATTTGCATGGAGGACGAATGGAAAACTATCGAGGAAAAACTACCCTCAATACACCCAAAAGGGATTCGAACACTGATCTAGCCGTCATCGGCAGTCTAGTCTATTGCGAGAGTGACGCCTTAGACCAAGTGACCACCGAAGTGGGTCAAAGTAGGGTTATCAGTGGCTGGGACCTGCTGGCTACATTGGTTCCACGTCTCCAGCTATTGCTTACAACCGGAGGTAAACTTACCTCTGATTACGTAGTGGTAAGCACACACACGCACACTAGCACACACACACTAGCACACTACACACTAACACATGTGCTGCACTGTTACAGAGGGCCTAATCCTATGACTACCACTATCAGACTCACGACCACTAGACGAGCTGAGAGCTGACCCTTGAGCGATGACGTCACGCACTCTTATCACTCAGCTACCAGTGGACAAATAATACTCCATCCGTGCTCGAGATCGTTCAAATCTGCTTTGGCACACGTCTGGGTAGACTTTTTTTTACTACCGGCCCTGGCTATACGCATATATAATAATTACTCTAATGGGACCCACTTCATTGACCACATGGTCTAAGGCATCACTCGCGTGTTAGACTGGCCTGCTGATGACGGAGAGATCGGGGTTAGAATCCTGGTCAGGTCTATTGAGGGTGGTTATCCTTAAATGGTTTCTCACTCTCCTTCCCCGCAAATACGGGTATATCACCTCTAAAAAAATTCTTCCTTCCTCATCTTTACCCTATTCGATTAATTATCATTATATGTGTATAGCCTGAACAGGTAGTAAGACGTGGTGTTAAAAAAAATTCAAATTGAGCTGGGACGATGAAGAAAGCATTTCAGAGGTAATATACTCAAATTTGCTTGGAAAGAGAGTGGGAAACAGTTTAAGGAAAAAACACCCTCAGTAGTCCCGAACTCCCCGTCATCAGCAGGCCAACGAGAGTGACGCCTTAGACCATTCGGCCACTGAAGCGGGTCTGGGTGGAGTCAACACCTTAATATTCATGGGTCACGAGCCACGGGTGTGTTCCGAGCCATTCGTGATTCACAAGAAATACCATCCCCGCTACTTGTGTACAAAACGATACTTAACTTTAACCGTCAATGGGAATCGAGCCAACGAGCCTCTATTGTTAATTACTGTCCTATCTTCAAAGTGCTTCATCCGAATAATCTCGTATACTGCCGAGGTCTACAATGACCCAAAGTAAAATGCATATTAGTGTACCAAAGACAATCAGGTTCAAGTCCTGGCATTCCTCACATTCAGTTTTCACTTATTTCAAGCGAAAGTGTAGTTCCAAACACTAATAGCTCCACTTGTCAAGCGCCTGTCAAGTGTTGACAAGAGCTGTCAGACTCGTGTTACCAAATAGATCTGATTGCGAGGTGTGTGTTTAGCTCTTCAAGATCAAGTGGATGATTAGAAATACTGGTAACACGTGTGATGTAATGTATAGATACAGATATGTGTAATATAATGTACAGGCATGTGTGATGTAATGTATTAATACATACATGTGTGATTTAATGTACCAATACATGCACGTGTGATTTAATGTACCAATACATGCATGCGTGATTTCATGTAACAATACAGTCATGTGTGATTTCATGTACCAATACAGTCATGTGTGATTTCATGTACCAATACAGTCATGTGTGATTTAATATACCAATACAGTCATGTGTGATTTAATATACCAAGACAGTGTGTGTGATGTAATGTGCAGATGTAGGTAGTTGCGGCCACTCATACTCAATATAGTTGAGTGATTAGGAACTGAATGGACAATAAATTAATGACACAGGGTGCCAATACAGGACTGTTCACTGTGCAATTACTCACACTCTATATAGTTGATTGAGCAGGTAATTGAGGGAATAGGTGGTATATATACAGGCATGTGCAGCTACTCACACTGTAGATAGTTGAGTGATTAGGAACTGAGTGGACAGTAAATTAATGACACAGGGTGCCAATACAGGAATGTTCACTGTGCAATTACTCACACTCTCTATAGTTGAGTGAGTAGGTAGTTGAGGAGACAGGCGGTACAGATACAGGCGTGGAGCAGAAGTTAGTTTGTACCCATTTAAACAATTCTAGGTTAAAAGTATGGTTGTACTAGGTTTAATTATTGTATATAATGAACACATCCTCTCGACCCCATGTGCCCTGTTTACCCGCCTAACTGTTGCTATTTTCTACAAGTCATCTTTCCCTTGGACAATCCACGCATGCAGCCCGCATGACACAAAGTATCAATCGAGACATGCAGAATATTGAGATGAACCACGGGGACAGCTATTGTTCCCTGTTTCTGATGATTCGGCTAGTTTTATGGAGACATAAGGGGAGAGCTGTCTCAAGGGTTTATTTGAAGTATTTTAAGGAAAACGCTACCTTCATGGATATTAGCCTTCTTTATGATAGTATGAATAGATATAGTATTTAAACTTTGCAATGAGACTATCCCGTTTGGTTGTATAGCAGGCGCTGGTCTGAACATATTTGGTTCATTCCTAGGATGGATGAAATCGGGCGAGGATTTAACATATTTTTATTCATTACATTCTTTCTATGAGAAATAGAGATGCACATTTTCCGGTCAAAGTTTAATATGATTGAATTCCAGGGCAAAGAGGATGTGTTCGTGAATACTTTGATCATGATATTGAAGCATTAAAATATCTGCTCTACAGCAGACTCGAGGCAGGTGACACATTCAACCACCAAGCGCTGTTATCGATACGTGAGTGTGCGAGGAGAACTAGGATCCTGTCATTATTTGATTGTAACTAATTTGATAATGTTTATGATGCTAGATTACTTTTGATAAATATAACTACACGAAAACATTTAAAGCCTAGGATAACTTGAGTGCATTTCTTAATTTTGATAGGTGCAAAATTTTCTCGAAACAAATTTGAAGAAAGTCTTCTAAACAAAGCTTGGGAATTATAATGGTATAAAGTTATTTAGGCAGTGTTTGAATTGGATGTACGTATTGTTTTCTAAATATTTATCTATATTCAGAATCTACAAATATATTTTCTAATCTATTAATATTATTGGTAAATATTTCAATAATCGTACACAAAGTTTTTAAATGCTTACGCAACAAATCATGTTTTCAATTAGCCCAGATAACCTGTAAATGATCAGAGGTGCGATAACAGCGACCGATTGTGAGCGTAAACACTTTGCTTGGGTCAATAATAGCCGCGTGGTGGGAGATTCAATCCTAGTTGAAAACTGCTGCGTGGTCATAACCGGCCCAACTGATAGCCGCTATTGATCGTTTACCTCTGATAGCAGACACAAACAACCTTATATCCCCCCTAGCAGGACGTGACTTACACACTGCTTTCACTCGGGACAGCAACACTAGCATCAGAAACTGTAAAGGTTGACTAACAGGACGATCACATCACAGCAATATATATTAACAAACTAACTTAAGATGGGGTGCTAATGAGCGTGAGTTTAGGGAAGTATTTTTGAAGTTTTTACAGCATAAACATATTTGGCCAAAATAAATCAAATATTTCTTCTATGGAAACATATATTTTAGTTTTCTGCACATGCTAATCTCAACAGTCCTTGAATATCTGTCAAGGGGATCCTAGAATTTAATGACAACTTTTTCTCTTAATTTACAAAGTTTGTCACCAAATGCCACCATGCTCATGCCAGATATTCAAAAA
Organism: Timema bartmani; assembly: GCA_902151455.1. Lineage (NCBI taxonomy): Eukaryota > Metazoa > Arthropoda > Insecta > Phasmatodea > Timematidae > Timema > Timema bartmani. The sequence continues at coordinate 160,064 of CABFWB010000273.1, forward strand.
CTGTTGAGATTAGCACGTGCAGAAAACTAAACTATATGTTTCTATAGAAGAAAAATTTGATTTATTTTGTTCAAAAAATGTTTATGCTATAAAAACTGCAAAATTAGCGCACTAAATTCGCGCTCACTAGCACCCAACCTTAACCTAGAACATCAACACTATAATAAGAAATTGTAATATATTATTAACAGGACGAACACATCACAGTGATATATATTAACAAAAAACTTAACCTAGGACATCAACACTAAACACTCAACAATTACTCTATCATAATATGCCAGTAGGAACTCGAAGTCTCATTGATGTACTAACAAAAATGTGCCACCTATCTTTATCTTGAGCTAATTCTATCTATTCCACCTTACTACACCCTATCTCTTTCAGGCCCAGTCTAATGGTATCTTCCAATCTGTCTTTATGTCTTCCCATCTGCTTCTATATCTTCCCAATTGTATCTTCCCATTGGGCTTACAAGTCAGTACCCTGAACATGGTTCTAGTTTCTCACATTCGTGCTGCATGTCCTACCCACCCTAATCTGTGACATTTTACTATCTTAACAATGTATTGTGACGAATACAGAATAAGTATATCATCATTATGTAACCTCCTTCAGACACCAGTATCTTAATTACTTTTTGAACCAAATATCTCCCTAAGAACCCTGTTTTCTAAAACCCTAAATTCATTTTCGTCGTGGGAGTTAAGAGAAACATGTTTCGCAACCATAAAGAACAACCGGTAAAATTATTGTTGTGGATATTCTGATTTCTACATTCCTAAACAGCAAGCAAGATGACAACAATTTATTGACCGAGTAATAGCATACATTTCCCGAATGTATTTTACTCCTAATTTTCAAACTAATATCGTCATTACTAGCTAAAACTCTTTCTAAATATTTAATTCACCAAGCACTCCAATTGATAATTATGTTTCTTACAGTAATCTCTAAATTATCGTCCTCAATCTTTACTCTCTGTGTGATCATTATAATCAATCTTTATAACGTTCGCTTCTAAACCATTTCCTTACCAGCCTCTAGTAAAATGTATGTATTTCTTGTAGCAGCTTACTTATTATTGATGAACAGAGCTAAATTATCTGCTTATGCTAATAACTGCAATGTACCCTTTAAAGCCAACTCTTTCCTACTCTCTTGTATTATCCTAATAGCATTCTCTAAAGCTAAAATAAAAAGTAATGGGGAAAGTCCATCTCCTTGTGTCAACCCTTTATGTATTTTGTAAGTATCTGATAAGTGACATCTATCCCGTACATGCATATTTGTCAAACAAGTGTTTTTGATATCCTAAACCTAACTAAAATTGTATAGAAACTGTTTCTTTTAACTCCGTTGCAGACCTTTAAGCCTATTTGTAATAGCCTCTAATACATATACATGTAAAACACACACACACACACAGAGACTAGACACCTAACATTAATACGAGGAGATAAAATAGGCCACCAGAACTGATAATATGGAATTTCAAATAGTCATGTCCAAAATATACATGCTCGCGAACACAACGTGCCAGTGACATATCAATTATAAATAAATATTCTACAATCCATCGAGAATAAAACTTTTCAACGAGGAAACCACAAGTGGAATTATATATGACTTGGAATGTCGCCATTAAAGTTGATCATTTCAAGTTTCGTACATTATTTAAACATTTTTGGAGGATTGAGGACCATCATATTAGGTAACAGGACGAACACATACAGAGGGATGAATCATAACAAACTAACTTAACCGAGAACATTAACACTAAACACCCAACATTAGCACCAGGAATATTTGAAATATCAAGTATTGACCCCTACTAATTCTAATCATCAAATGTTGAAAAGTTAAACTAATTTGCACATATATATTTTTTTTTCGAGTGAGTTACCGTGTTTACTTCTAGTAAATTGCAAAGTATTTACGGTCCATTTTTCCACCCCCAAATAAAAGGGTAGGGGATGATTTTAGTGAAATAAAAAAAAAGGTAAATTAATCCTCCGTGTGAAATCAACATCGATGGGGCTGAACGTAGGAGGAAAGATTATTTGGTATCAATAGCACAAAATGATCGAAATGAGAGTAAATGTCCCAATCTACGTGTGACGGCCATACATCACTACATTTCACCTTCATACATAGGTATTAGTTCATTAAACTGGATACCATTCAAAAGTAGCCCGTGTAATTTTTTTTTATTGATATTGGTCAGCAGTCAGCTTATTTCTAGCATTATGATATTATTAGCCAACTATATTGTTAATAATGCGTATAGCTTGTACGAGTAGTAAGACGCCATGACAAAATGAAAGTTTTAATGAAATATTACTAATATTTTTTATCTTATAGATAAGTAAAGAAATCTAAAACCATTCAACCGACTTATTTTTATAAAATGGTTGAAATTTCATTTGAGTCTATGTGTAAAGAAACAACTTAATTAAAGTGACTTACATTTTAATAAAAAATAAAAAGTTTTATATATTTAACACTGCTTAGCTCTTTACAGATAAGACCAAAGAGTACACTACGCCGTGATTTGAACCTCTATCTTCCTGTCATCGGCAGTCTAGTCTAACACGAGAGTGACGCCTTAGACCACGTGGTCCCCAAAGCAGGCTATAATCATTATTAACTATTTTTAAAATTAGTCTCTTAACAAAACGTTATCCTCGAGCTCATAGCTCAGTATACAAATAAAAGAAAATACGAGAAGGGGGTCTTAACATATTTTCACTAAGGGCTATCAAGATTTGACACTAGTTTATTCTTTTTATTTTACCTCGACCCCTCGGAGAAAGAAGTATTGTGATCGATAAAATAATCGTACTCGAGATTTCAATAAATGTCGACGTTTTATGAGCCTCTGAGACCAAAAAATTTGTCTCGTCGTGATACCGTATTTATGTATGTGTGTCTATATCTCTGTTTAGAGCCGGAAACCATTTTAACATTGGGACAAAAACTTTATATTTAGGATTTGAATAGGATTTCCAAAGGAGTTTTTAGAATCAGATATCCAACCCCGTAAATTAAGGGTAGGGAAGAGGTCAATAAAGGCCCCTCGATGGGCAACAATTATTAAACCCTCAATGGGGTGCCTATTATGAAAGCCCCTACTGTTGGGCTCCAACTGTAAAAGTCACAAATGGCCTCTTAGTTGGGTGGCCAATTGAAAAACTCGCAAAAATGACTTATAATCTTAACATATATCCGTGGCTAGCTCAGCTTATCTTATCGACGCGATTATCATATAAGGAAATTCCCACTTTTATAATAAATATGCCTTGATCACTTTTATATTGATTTATTGTTAGAACGTATTCCTTTATACGTTATTACTAAAACATTTAAAAACTTCAGCTTGTACAATTGACCCGTCCCTACGCCAGTCACCGTGCACTATATAATAATTTAAAATGTGATGACCAACAATACACGTCATGTCGCCACCCCAATCACTGCGCGTCTCCTACTGGTGTAACAGTCAGAGTTAGTTTCTTTCTCGTGTATTTTTTGAATTCTGATGACATCGTCGATTGCACCAGAGTGGACTGACAATCTCGACCTATCACAAGAGAGTAGTTTAGTTCTGGTTGTCTGGACAATGCAACCACTCTGTGCTAAAGAAAAGGTGTATTATTTTAGAACGAAAACTAAGTGCTAGATCAGCTCTTTCCGTTTTGGTTTCATCATCCAACGTACCCAGTAAGTATATTTAAAATAATATAAATGTATTGCCTTCCAAACTGCCTGAAGTGCTTAAATAATCTAAAATGCAAATGAATAATTAAAAATAATATTACAAAATAAAGATAATTCCTGTATTTAAATATAAAATGCAAATAAAATATTAAAACTGAAGTCTCATACTTCCTTTTCGAAACAACATAGGATTTTTACAAGTTGGGATATTACAGTAATTTAATAAAGAGCAGAAAGAGCTCTTCTATTTTCTCAAAATACATTCTATCGATTTTGACTAAGGGATTGATTGATTTTGATTACTATTATTAGGTCTAGTGTCTATTCTCATTTTCCCATCAAAATGATTTTAAGGGTAACTTACATGTGCAGAAATTTCAATTTTTATCATATCTCCACAATTATTTGAGATATGAAATAACTTATTATTGTAAAGTAATAGTACTATTAAATATAAAAATCCTTTATTTGAAATATATTTTTATGAAATCCCTTATATCTGAGCTATAATAATATGTATATCATATATTAATTATAATTATATATTATAATATGATATATTATTAATATTACTATATATTGATAATATATTATATATTATTAATTTATATTTTTATGGAGCTCTTTGAAAACAGAAATGTAATATTATGCTCTTTGGTGGACAGAGATGTTCTTCTTTTCTCAATATTTCTGAAATAATATGTCTTATTTCATTTATGCTATTTGGTGGAGTGTTTCTGCAAAAATGTACATGATTTATTTTCACAGATCTTACGAATTTTTAGTAAATGTCTCTATTTTAAGAGAAAATAGAGAGAAACTCTGTGGTGTGTACCATATAATTTATTTATTTTTTATTTAAAAATACGAATGAACAAATATTTTTGCCAAAGGTAATGTTTAAATTGATTTTTGTACATTTATACACATATTTATAATTATTTAGTTATCAATAACTAGCTAATTGCGCACTGGGAAGATACAAGCTTGAAATAAATCCTATAATACGGTGACCTTGATGTTTCACGTGACTTGACCCTTTTCTATTGATCTGGGTCGGAACCATGTCTGGTCCTTCTAGTATCCCTGGTCGGATGAGCCAGCAACAACGGTAGGAGACCACAGTGACCCTCTTGTTCTAACAGAGCCCCGATCTAGTACAGGGTTAAATTAATGAACTATAAACAGCCCAATGTAGAATATATTACCTAGCAAGGGGTTAAATCCTGTACATGACAGGCTCATTGCACAAGGAAATTTGGCGAAAAGTTCGAGTGTATCAAGTTAACTGTTTTACAATAACTTGGCTCACTTGTTTTTAACCCAATATCTCCTTTCGTTTAAAGAACATAATTTGATGCACTTAAATAACAGTTTTATTACTATGGTTAAATACCTTAACTCCCAAGGGGCTGTTAGAACTTATACCCCTCCCTCCTTCTTTGTCGGTTTTTAATCTTAAAATAAGTAAATCATCCAAACTGGGAATCAAACTGGTGGGGCTTGTAAATTGCTGGTATGGTATGACAACGTCTTAGTAGTTAGTTTAAGTCTTAATGTACTTGACTGTACTGTACACATTTTCTTGTTTATATTAGAGTGTTTTTATTGTACAGTCGACTAAGGTTATATAGATATATTTTATAACAATGTTGTACTACATTTTCGGGTTATATGCATACAGTATATTATAATTACTCTAATGGGATAGAAATGAGAAAGAAAGAATTTTAGATGTAATATACCCACATTTGCGTGGGAAGGAGAATGAGAAGACATGTAAAAGCCACCCACAGTAGAAACGAATGGAATTCGAACCATGATCTCCTAATCTTTATCAGGTCATTATAACACGAGAATGACGCCTTAGAGCATTCGAACACTGAAGCGGTTAAGATTATACATGCTATATGTTTCGTGTTGATCTAAAATATAATAATAAAATAATTTAAAATGTACTTTAATCTATTAGTTTATAGTATGCCCAGAGGTTGCTGTGGTTTAGTGGTCAGAGATCCTGACTACGGTTCCAGAGGTCCTTGATTCGATCCCCGGTGCTTCCAAGATATTTCTGTGAAGTAGTTGGTCTGAAAGGGGTCAGACTCAGCTGCGTGAGGACAATTTTAAGGAGCTACTTGAATTAAAAAGTAGCATCCCTGGTCTAGAAAACTGAGATTAACGACCGGATGAGACAATGTGCCTACCACATGACACTCTATACCCGAAGAAGCTGGCACTATTTTCTCCAGCACACGGTGGCAGGTTAGTCGATATAGCTCTACTGCGGGCTCACGTTATGGAGTAATGCCTTGAGGTTGACAATATTGGAATATATCACAATAGCATATTGCACACGTGTTTTTTTATGGGAAACTATCTAAATTGGTTTAAAGCTGAAAGGGGGGTTATTTTGTAAAAACGTTCTAAGCACATACCCCAGGTATGGCAAATCAATGACACGCGTGCCACTGGGTGGCATGCGCACACTATTTGGGTGGAGCACGGACATGTAAAAGGTAAACACTAAATAAAACTTTTTCCCAGCGGGGTATGATTTTTTGAAGTGATATATCGACAGCCATGTCATTCAATGTCATGTCACAGGGGGGGACTTATTGAAGTCAATGTTTATTAATCGTCTTGTGAGCTGTTGAAGACAAGTTATGAATCGAACATAACTATCGTTAGTCATTTAAACTAGTTTAAAAATAAAACCTGGACTCAGGAATCGAACCCGGGACCTTTGTCTTAGCACGTAAATGCTCTACAACTGAGCTATCTAGGAATTGTACCATGTTTAGGGTCATTCTTAACTCATAATTTAAGACTGAGTCTGTTATGGACGTGTGGAATCGTTAGATACATATGAACAACCAATATTCTCGATAAATATCAAATACCACATCCATCTACGACTCTGGATTGCTGCTGTTTACTTCGACAGGAAATAACTCTAAACACGGGATTAAACTTAGATAGCTCAGTGGTAGAGCATTGACGCGCTAAGTTAAGAATGCCGGGTTTGATTACTGTGTCCAGCTGTGGTTTTTTAAAACCAATTTAAATTAATTGATATGTGGGCCCCTTAATAAGGACAGTGCTGTAATTACAATGATTTTCAACGGGTCTGTTGATATTCTTTATAAATATATTGGATATCAAATTATAACATGTTTCAAAATGATATGGAAAATATTATCCAAGTATTTTATTTAACATATATAAAGTTTGATTTTTCCTCAATGAAGGCATTATTTTCAATTTTAATTTAATGACATTAAAATTGTCCAAGACACTCACTTTGTCGATTTAATAATCTTTATTCTTTAAAATTCAGCCTTTTTTTGTGTGCAAACAACGCGTCTTACTACCCTTTCGTGCTATACGCTTAAGATTATTAAGATATTTTAAGTTTTATTTGAGTTATTCATTAACTTTAATAATACAAAACAAGCATTTATTTTAAAATACTCATTAATAAACGTAAATAATAGGCAACACACTAGACTAGTTCAAAATTCAGCTAGTACTTAAGTGGCCTCCCCTAACATAAACAATACATTGGCTGAATATTATATATAAAATATTTAAAAGTATTTGATTTTAAAATCGAGCTCTCTGAATAAAATTTGATATTTTATTATTTGAAACACAAGCCTATATGCCTTAGAGGCCTATTGGATGGATTGTGCTTTGTAAAAATAGATATCTTAGTTGAAAATAAATTAAGCACAAACAAGAACACAAACAAGAACATCAATGTTAAAATGTTGAAAGAAAAATATCAAAATTTTAGTTAAATGAAACCAGTTCCGTTAACGGATAAGTTTACTAGAAGACAAACTCATGTGTGGACGGTATAACATACATGGGGGTAAACTGGCTGGAACACACTCAACATAGGATAACATTTAGACAGTAAAATATCCAGAAGCACTTATAAGTTTCAGTTGCACTACAGGCCGAGATGAAGAGGAAACAATATAGGTTTTTAACTGGACTATTAGTATTTTTTGATTTCACAATCGAATGTAGTAAAATTACTTTTTCCGGAATGTAATGCGAACATTCAAAACCCATTCCCGTGAAAGACCCCACATACTGATGTTGTTTTTACAATAAAAGGGCAGAGTACAACATCTTCAATTATGGGTTAAATAGCTGCAAAAAATAATGTAAACTATAACTTTTATTTTAGGAGCTTATTTGTAATTTCATTCTCGACTCAAATACACTTCAAAATAAATTTGATTTCAAGAAACTTTCATTTTGAAACAGTTTACTAAATGCACCGTGGATAGGGCCTATATTTCAATATTTTGCAACTTGAGCTCTTTGACATTCTAAATAAAAGGGCTTCAAGTTTACAGAAATATAAATATAAAATTGTAATTTTTTTGTTACTAGTATCTACTAGTTGTATTACTAGTATCATGCTTATATCAAGGTTTGTATTCATATAATTTATATATTACACAGAAATGTTATGTTTAGATGAATGAATAGTTGTACAATAATTTTGAGATTTGAGGGTGGGAAGATTTGTAAAATACACAGGAACGTTTACATTTAGGGGTGGGAAGGGCTGTATATTTCACAGGAATGTTTATATTGATGTGTGGGAAAAGTTGTATATTGCTTAGGAATGTTTATATAGAGGGGTAAGAAGAGTTGTATATTGCACAGGAATATTTATAGTGATGTGTGGGAAGGGTTGTATATTGCACAGGAATGATTATATTGAGGAGGGGGAAGGGTTGTATATTGCACAGGAATGTTTATATTGAGGAGTGGAAAGGGTTTTATATTTCACAGGAATGTTTAGCTTGTTTGGTGGGAAGGATTATATATTTCACAGGAATGTTTATATTGATGTGTGGGAAGGATTGTATATTGCTCAGGAATGTTTATATAGAGGAATAAGAAGAGTTGTATATTGCACAGGAATGTTTAGCTTGTTGGGTAAGAAGAGTTGTATTTTGCACAGGAATGTTTATACTGAGGTGTAAGGAGAGTTGTATATTTAACAGGAATGTTTATATTGATGTGTGGGAAGGGTTGTATATTGCACAGGAATATTTATATTGATGTGTGGGAAGGGTTGTATATTGCACAGGAATGTTTATATTGAGGGGTAAGAAGAGTTGTATATTGCACAGGATTGTTTATATTGATGTGTGGGAAGGATTGTATATTGCTCAGGAATGTTTATATAGAGGGGTAAGAAGAGTTGTATATTGCACAGGAATGTTAAGCTTCACAGGTAGAAAGTGTTGTATATTCCAAAGTACTGTTTAGGTTCAGGATTTAGAAAGGTTGCATATTCCCCAGGAATGTCCCTCACTAAAAATTGGAATAAAGCCAGGGAATGAAATTGCCCCACACTACGTTAAACATCAAACACGAAAGGGAAGTAAAACCCACGCGCCGATACTCGTTTGTCCCAAAGTACTAGAGTAGTGCGAGATATCAATACCAATATCGATATATTTTCGTGGTGGGATCTGGGACAACTTCACTCTAGGAAGGATGCCGTATAATGTGTAATCTTGAATGAAACTCTCAGAGCCTTATCAGTATCGTATTTTACTACTGCCAAACATTGTTATTTGCTGGGAAGAAGGAGCATGTTCTAATGCGGTAGGAGACAGATAAGATCTTCCTGTCTCCTGATTGGCAGGCGAGGACTAGCTTTCCTATTAGTATCACTTGGAACAAAGCAAGTTTATTATATGGAATGGACGGTTATAAATAACTTAAGTTTTTTTTAAAGACTCGTAAGTTTAATATGCAATTCTGAACAGAAGGGACATTAGGAGCATACTCAAGTAAAAACCAATCCAAGCAATACCCTTTTTTAAAAAAAAACCTTTTGCAAAAACCAACATTAATTGAAAGTCAATCAAATTTGGGATTCTAGAAATTTGTCTTATTTGATTTATTAACTATAATGTTCATATAGAAAATTATACTCCAATATTACTTTATTATGGTTTACACTATCTATAAATCAAACTAAGAAAGTAGCTACAATTGTATTTCCTCCTCTCTCCTCCTCTACCATTGTGACAAGATGAGTTTCCTGTTTTAAAATAACTGGTTTACTAGGGAAATCAAGCTTTACTTAGTCAAATTATGGTTTGTATTAAGATAAAAGCTGTTACCATTTAAACCTGGACTGGTGGACTTAGTTTGGAATCTTGTATGATTTGTAGGAAATTGCTATAACTATTGAGCTATCCTGGTCCATCCTTACAGAAATAAGGGGAGAAAAATTGTCCTAGAAACAAGTTAACCTAATTAGTTTAGTGGTCAGGGAATTGGAATTGGAATACTATGTTTCTGGGTTCAAATATAAGGACCAGATGATATTTTAAAAGTGGTTTTAAAATCAAGATCAGTTTATGAAACTTAAAAAAAAAATCTATCTATATAGCAAGAAAAACACAGACATTGTAAAATACTTACATTTTTAAGGTGACTCCTACAATAGAACCAGGTTTCTTTAGAACCCTTATTGCCCTTATTTCACTCTCAACATAGTCAGCATGCAGTGTACGTCCCGAATGTTTGCGAGTGACGAGAGTGCGTGTGAAGGTGGAAAGCAGAAAGAACACAACAACCCAACTAAAACCACCGTAAGATAAATAAACAACCACCGCTTTCTCCCGTCTAGGGGCTGAAATACAACCCCTAGCCTGGGAGGGACAAGAGAGGGAGGGGTGATCTCAGAGTGGAAACAAAATACGGGGGTAGGTGGGTGGGCTACAGGGTGGGTAGTTGAAAAGTTGTGTCTTGCCTGGAGCTGGTCTGAGATCGAGTCTTGATGGTGTCAGATGTTGTTTCAAGTCAAGATTGATGTTAAAAGCATCACCCAGCCCTCTACTTCCTCTTTATTCACAATAACCCAAAATTGACTCCCCCCACCACCACCTCCATGGATCCCTTTGTAAATTTGCTGACGCCTATAGATCAATATTTAGAATAATGTTTTAAATGAATAGAATGAAATAAACAGTGTTACCAAGGACACAAATTATATTGAAATACAGTTAGAAATATATTAAAAAAAATATGATTTACTTTTATATGTGCTTTTTAATGACCGCATTAACTAACAATACAGCACATTTAAAAAATATTCAAACTAAAGTTAATTTTTTTCCCCATTCAAGTTCATAAGCCTCATAGATCAGGTTTAAGAACCCCTGGCTTAAACACAAGGGATAAGCAGTTTTGAGAATTTGCATCCACACTCGTATGGAAAGGCGATGGTAAAACCTACCATCGTCTTTTCAAATAACAACACTACCTTAAATAATAATCATCACCATAATCATCCTCATAAACAACGATTTCCAACCTGTGGCTGGGTCTTCCTCCTTTAATTTCTTCCATTCTTCTCCTCTCACTTGAACACTTTATGCTATCTGCTCCTCCCATCTCTTTCTTGGCCTCCCTTGCGATCTTTTCCTTAAATACTTCATTTCTAACATATTATTTGGCATCCTCTCTTTTTCCATCCTCAATACATGCGTATACAATCTGAGACTTGCTTCCTCTACTATACCCCTATTATTTCCAAGATAACTTCATTTCTAATCTTGTTTCTCCTTGTGACAGCTAGCATGCTCCTCACAAACTTCATTCCCATGGCTTCCACTTTCATAGTCTTTCTTACATTCAATGTCCATGTTTCTTTTGCATATGTGACAATGGGTACAAAGTACGCTCTGTAAAACCCTTTCTTATACTTCAAGGGCACCCCTCTTCTCCATAGCAGGTCTCTTCCACAAATATAGAACAACTCTCATTGCTGTCCTCTTCTCATTAAATCCTCTCTACTTCCACCTTTCTCCTAAATCACGTTTCCAATATATTTTACTTTCTGTATTTTTCTCAGCTCTACTACATCCAACCTTATAGCTTTATTAGGCCTTAACCTTTTCCTTTTCATTACCATCACTTCACACTTTGCCATAATAAAAATCATTCCACACACTTTCACTTCCTCATTCCATTATTGTAGTTGTTCCTGTACTTCCTCTTCCTTCTCCCCCCATACCATCAAGTCATCAGCAAACATAATGTATTTCACACTTTCCTCCCCGAGTTTTCCTGCCACTTTGTTCATGACTATTTCCATTGCCATTACAAATAGTAATGGTGAAAGGACACTTCCCCGTTTAACTCCAGTTTTTATTTGTAGCCATTCTCCGTCCTATTAAAACTCCTGTTACTCTTATACATGCTTTTTACTCTCATTACAACTCCTTTTTTCACTTTGGCCTCCTCCATCGCTTTCATAACTTTATTTCTATCAACGCTATCAAATGCTTTCTCCACATCCATAAATACCATTACTAAGTCTTTCCCATATTCATACCTTCTTTCCGTCAGTTGTAGAATGTAAAATATTAAGTTTATTGTAGTCCTTTGTTCCCTAAATCCACGCTGTTCCTCTCTCAACTGGTTTTAATTTTATTTCCTATTAACTTTTCCCATATATTCTCATATATTTTTGTACAGTGGCATATCAGCATTATCCCCCTTTAATTTGTACACCTCTTAATGTCTCCTTTCTTGAAAATAGGTATAATAACTCCCTTTTTCCAGTTTTCAGACACCTTGATCTCCTTCCAAACCACTGTCAGCACCCTGTATAACCATTGTATACCTACTTTGCCTGCTGCTCTTATCATTTACACAGTAAGATCGTCCACGCCCGGTGCTTTCCCTTGTTTCATCCTCTTTAATGCGTCCTCCACCTCTTTCCAAGTTGGTCCTCTTTCCCCTTCTGATATTTCCTCTTGATCCTCTGTTTCACTCTCATTCCTTTCCTCTTCCAGATTGAACACTTTCTCAAATTATCTCATCCATAGTTCCTTTTCTTCCTCTCTTGTCTACAACTTTCTTCCTTTTTTATACATCTTTTACCTCCCCTATTTCTTACTTGGATGTATATAAAACACCTTCTTACTTTTTTCAACGTCCCATCCCAGAATTTCCGTCTATTTTTGCATCCAAACCTTCATGACTTCCTGCACAACTCTATTCGTTCTTTTCTGCCTATCTTTATATTCTTCCTCTATTTTCTCATTCCTAATCTTAAATTTCTTTCTGAATGCTTTACTCTTCTTCTCTACTCCTTTATTTACCCTGTTGTTCCACCAGGGTGTCTCCTTCCACTTCCTCTTATTACTTATCCTCCCACAAACCTCCTCTGCCACCCTCACCAGACTGTTCTTAAACCTTTCCCATTCAACCTCTACACTTTATATCTCATCTTTGGGTATTTATCTTCTTGCTTTTCTTAGTCACAGCTCTCTTTCCTCTTAACTCTTTAGCCTCCACACCCTTATTCTTCTTTATTGTTTTACTACCTTTCTCTTATGTTCCCATACCACCAACAACCTGTGGCCACTACCTAAGGACACACTTGATATTACCTTAATGTTTATGGTCTGCGTTTTCATTTCTTCATCCATGAGAAAGTAGTCTATCACCGACTTTTTATCCCCATCCCAACTGTATCTAGTGATCTATAACTTTCTCTTTCCTTCTTAAACCAGCTGTATTCCACTTTCATTTTATTTTTTCACATAACTCCAACAGCCTTCTTCCCTCCTCCTTTCTCTTTCCCCATCTTTCCTTTCCTAACACCTTCTCAAAATCTACTCTATCTTTTCATACTTTTGCATTCAGATCACCCATTACTATCTGAAACTAGTTTCCCGTATATGCCTTTCTAGGTCTTCCTCAAACTTGTCTTTTCCCTCTGCTGGGCACCCCACTTGTGGGGCATACACTTGTATCACCTCCACTTTTTTCCCTCTGTCATTCATTGTCATCATCATTATTCTATCATTCATCCCTACTACCTTCGCCTGCAGCCCTTGCCTCACTACAAAGCCTACTTCATTTCTCCTCCCTTCATTGCTCCCCATCCAATGTAAAATGAAGTCATTCCTTATTTCTCTCATGCCACTCCCTCTCCACTTTGGTCTCACTTATGCTCAGGACATCCACTCTTCTCTCGTCCACCAAATCTACAATCTCCTCCACTCTCTGAGTTAAACGTCCTATACCCCTTGCTCCCCCCTGTCATCTGTTTTTGTATTTATTTAGTTGGATCGCCCCTAACAAAAACTGAAACTAACCAAAATTATCAACTGCTTTGGTGGCCGCTTGATCTAACGCTTCACCCTAGCAATAGACTAGACTGCCGATGTGAGGGAGATTGGGTGTAGTGAGGGGGATTTCTCCAAAATAGTTTTATACTATACCTACACGTAAATGTGGGTACACTTCCTCTAAATTTAACCTTGCTTATCCCTAACTCACTAGGTTAATTATCACATTTGCGTACAGCCTGAACAGTTAATAAGAGGCGGTGACAGAAAATAATTAAAATATCGCATTTACACGCGTGGTTCTAATAATATATTTGAATCCTAGTTTTTATCATAGTTCCACAGACATTCAACACACATGACAGTTGGGGATTCTTAGTGCCTGGGACTTCTCTTATGGTGAACTACTAATCACTTCCTTCCTCCGATTACTAAATGTTTAGCCCAACCAAGATAATATGAACCCGTCTCTAAATAACTCGTATAAGAAACACAACAACGTAACTATTATGGATGGACAACGAACATAGATTTTTGTTAAAAGTTTGATGTTCACTGGGATGGTTATCAACCATGGATACGTTGTACTAAATTTAGAGATATTGATAAAATGTATATTTGTTTTAAAAATAATAACTATTCAATATATTTATGATTACAATTTGTTTGAATAGTTACTGACGTTTCATATTAATCTCTTACTTATGTACTTAGTTTATGGTTATTTAATGGATTTAAAAAAATCACCGATACTTTTAATATAAAACATTGATGTTTTTTGTTTGATGACATCAATGTTTCCCAGATTATATTCTTTTCTCATTGATGTTACACTATCGATAGGTTCCTCAATATTTTTTATGCGCTGTCTACCCCTACTAACTAACCCAATTATAACGTTGTCCCAGCCAAATAATATATATATATACATATATGTTGTGTGAAACCGGACGTGAATGAATGTACGTTGGTGTCAATGACTTTGACTTTAATATTACAAATATTAGATAGCTAAGTTGGAACATTACAGATCAAGTCCCTGTCTCACTCAACCACTCAACCCCCATGCAGTTGTAACGTTGTAGCGATGGAAGACTAGCAGCGCTTCAACGCTTCAGGGGAGAACTAAACCACCCATAAATTAACTGTCTGTAACGTGAATGGTGTACCGTTTACACTATGTAAGAAAACCTGGTATAAAACAAAGTTGTATAACATTTTACAGAAGTGTCGTAGAAAATCTTAAAAATCACCAAGTTATAAAACATATTTAAGTTTTATGGACAATTTTTATGTGTTGTATAACAGGTCACACGTGTCCAATCTAGTGTCGGTAAAGATAAACATAAGTTGTATAACACGACATTGCTACAAATGCTTCTAGACACGTCGAACTATGTTTTGCAACGTAGTACAGCTCAGTCTGGCTGCATTGCTTGTGACAGGAGGACGTGTGTTGGTTTCTCAGAGAAAGTGTATTATGTGGTTGAGTGCATGCTGGGACATGGAGTGGGATAAAGAAACGATCCGCTTACTGATTGAAATACACCGAGAGAAACCAGTACTTTGGGACACGACATATTCACATTTTTAAAAAAAGATAAATAAAAACATGGCTCATGAATGGATAAATCACTAGTACTCCTCTCACACTCAGTGAAGACGTAACCCAATCTTTTTGTTTGCATATTTTCGTGCATAGAAATGACACAAGTGGCTTCTGCGAGGACAATGTCCTATCTCGAATACATATTCCAGCACAACTGGGGAGTTTTATAAAATTTCTAGTTGGATTTTTTTGAAGACAGAATATATTGTTATGCAACAAAGTTTTACAACATGTTACATACAACGTTGTTACTTAACTTTTATGTTATACAACAGGTTTTGTTACATAGTGTAAAATAGCCCATTAACATCCCACTTCCATAAAGTGGACTCACGTGATAGTGACCCACATGGCCTAAATATCTCAATATGTAACAGCGAATTAAATGTTGCTTGCTAGGGGTTTCAATTATTTGGAGATTTAATATATTTGATATTATCTTGTACATTGAGTGAAGTGATGTGATATATATGGTAAACTCAGGCTGGAATATAGAATCTATCTTGGGACCATGTGTCAAAGTATAATCTATATTATTATTATTATTAGCACCGCGTCTTACTACCTATAATCTATAAATAATATTCGAAACACTAGCACCATGAGATAGATCTAATACTATATTTCACACAATTATGTAAAGTGGTCTGTATTATCTTTTACAAGGAACCTTGTAAATAATTATTAGCTAGTAACGCCGTGAGATTTATCTAATACTATATTTCAAACAGTTGTGCTATGCGGTGCGTATTATTTTTTTACAAGGGACCTTGTAAATAATAGCTAATAACGCGGTGAGATCTATCTAACACTATATTTCACACAGGCTAGTAATGCGGTGTGTATTATGTAACCAAAAAGCAATAACGCCGGGAAATTGATCTAATACTATAACTCGTAAAGTTATGTGATGCGGGGTCATTACAAAATATGCAAGTTTAACACGAATTCCCATTCAATTCTAAGAAATGGAACAATGGACATATGAATTTAAAGCCAATGAGTATGAGTACTGATCAACAGGTTCGTACGATCACTTCCCTCTAACAGCCCGAGGGGGACCTGAAAGATTCACTTATCGATCAGCCACAATGAGATAATTGGATAACTCGGCCCCAGCTGTAGAAAACATGAGATTTATTGGTCTATTCCAAGGAGTAAGGTCAGCACCTGTTGCGTGAGGCGTGTGAAACATCTAAGTGAACGCTTCCTTCTAGTAGCTGCTAGCTGTATGATAAGGAACTAGCTACTCACAGATGATAGCTAGTACTGTAGTAAGTACAGTGCCAGAAGTAGCTATCTAACCACAGCGAACCAGGGGATGGAACCATACCAACATTCGTTTAGAGAGATTTACATCGGCCAGAATTGAAACCTAGGCTTCTAGTGCTGAGTCAGCTACATTATTCAGTCAACTCTCTAGTAAGTCACGCACACTATCAGTGTGGCTAAGTAGAATTATTAGGTATTTAGTGTCTAATTTATGTGTAATGATTCTTCAGGTACCATTTTGTAAGAAACTGACTGTAAAAGTGAAGACGTCTGCAAGACTGGGAGGTGGAAAGGATCCAAGCTATGCATTCTTCATATCGAGGACATGAACGGCTTACCAGCCACTTGATGGTGGGATATTGGCTCAACGTTACAAACATGTTCCTGGCTGGAAAGGCCAACGGAATCTTACTTGGGATTGATTTCCAGAGCTATCATAGTGAATTACTAATAGCTCGCACCACGGGAGGATTTCATTTTGAAATAATCAGTATTAAAAACTAATTTATAAAAGAATTCTGTCCATAAATCGGAAATACTGACAGCCACCAAGTCCAGTGGGACCTAGCGAATTGAGGTTATGTTTTTACTAGAGCATTTTACATTTTTTATGTTTGTCCATCCAGAATTTTTCTACGCAATAACTGTTAAATGCGTAAATACATTTTACTAAATTTGGCGGGAACCTTCTGTAAACCTAGGCTTAAAAAAGTGTGCATTGTTTCTAAACCTGGTTATTGGTTTTTAGATGGATGCCACTGAAAAATGTTTATGTCTGTTGATTGCGGGATCGCTCCCAAATACTTGTACCTAGGGCGTAATTTTTAAATTTTTGATCAAAATTTTGAAACTAATGTCTTATTCGTATGAAAAACGGTTATTATCTATGATTATAATCTACTTTTTAAGATATTATTATTTTTTTATATATTAATTGACCATAAAGGAAACGTACAAACTTCCAATTCAAGGATAAATTATGAGAGATATTTCAACTTGAAGTCCAAAGAAAAATATCAACGTTATAGTAAGAATAATACAAAATGGAGGGAGTGAGGTTTATGGTTCACAAAATTACTATCTAAACTTTAATTCTTTTGATACAAACATATCCATTTATATTATAATGATAATCGTTTGTGAGCATGCGCTATATACAAGATATGGTTTCTATTCAACTTCATTTTTAAACTGGGTAGAAAAACAAAACATTATCACGGTAGTAGTTATCAGATTTTTGGGATAGTTGTCATTGTAATTAAATTTATTAATTTAAAACTCAAAGTCTCGGGCCCTTGGTTCTTTTCCAGGAGTTAGTGTCTAAAATAGTTAATATTTATCTACAGGTTGGCCTTGTTACTCAATTTGTAAATGTCTAGGACTGAATATAGGCCTATAGTATTAGAACTGCTGTCAGAGGTTAAGCATGTTTGTGATTTTAGAGCTGATATAATCTGTGGGTTTAGAGAGTGCAAGTAAAATAACCAAACACAACACTCGGGGACCAGTCCTAACACAGGAGCTGTTAATGACTTAATATAATAGCTAAATAGCCTGAATATAAAAAAATACAATTAATTGGAAATATAACAATATTTTCTTAAAAAGAGGATATACATCTTTTCAAGTGGAATCATAGCCCCATTTAATGTATTTATGTCATAGCTGGGCCCGCCGGTAGAACACGCTGGAGTGGAGTTAGATCACCCAGTATTGTTCTTTAGTTCTCGTTTACAATGTTCAACATTATTAATTGTGTATATCCTGAACAGGTCGTAAAGCGCTGACCCCACAGTAAAACAACAAAAAACATCGTTAGTGCTAACATTTTCAAAGATAATTGGATGGTTTATTTTGTTTCTGGCTAGCTTTTGACGGTGGATTCTCTCGCATTAAAGTCCGGGAAATTATTATTTTTCCCTCCAGCGAATCATCTTATGGTCGATTATGACACATATAAATACTACCTGTAATCAGCAAACAAAGCAAGTATTTTGAATTTTTCAGTCCTTGTATCAATGTATCACCTTTTCTACTATTTGATAGAAGAAGAGACGAATACTTTAACAAAATATGAATAACAAGGAAGGGAATGATCAAGCTTAAGAGATAGATATTGTAACGTTTCTCGTCACATGGAACTCTCTTCAGATATTTAGCCTGGCCCGCTAAAGTTGGATTTACTTATTGTTGTAGCATTCCCACAATAGTCTGATACTTCCAGCGTCAACATTTCTTACTTCATCCACTAGGGCGCTACAGAAAATCCGGTGGCGCGATGAATTATTATCTGTGACCTACGTTCAGAACATGATTGGTGAGCTGTTGTCTAGGCAAGTGAGACTAGTTTTGTGTCAGCGTCAGTGTGTGTTGGACTTAAACGCTTGTGCTGGGAAGACTCTCTGTCTCCGTTGGGAGAATTTGGTGCCAAAATTTAGTGGCAGAGGTAAGGTAGATCTTTTTATGTTATTTATGTACTGTCTATTACAACTTTTCAAAGTTGTTTTACTTTTCGTAATGTTTACAAATTTCACCAGTTCTAATTGGACTAAAATGAAATTATTGACCGGTCGTGCAGGGTAAAGATCACGTTAGGTAATACTGTTTATAGCTTATATTACTTTTGTTGAATTAAGGGTTACTTATGATTGTAATTTTCTAACTAAACTGTGATATTTTACTAATTTGTGTCCGTAATGGATATATATATTTGGCGATACTTGGTGAACAATATTTGATATCAACAATTTGGATTATCAATCAGTTGTTACTAAGGAGTACGATTAAATTGATCACTTATAATTTTCCCTAATTAGCACAACATGTATTATAACTACATGATTGGGTCAGAATCTTTTATTTACATGCTATCTATTTTTTAACTATTTACCTAAATATCAGTTGTTATTGTATGAAGCGAGGGGTTATAGTAATTATAATAATCTATTATGAGTAATAAACTTTGCATTTGAAGAACAGGGCTGAGACCTACATGGGGTAATATATGCTGATTACTACCAAATTTTAAGTACTTAATTCAGGGATTTGATGTTTATGAGCTTCTATGGTGTAAATATATATTTTTTTCTCTCACCTGCCATAAGCTCTTTTGTTAAAAACCTAAGCGTATTAGTAGTTTACTGGTATAAAAAGACAGATAGTTTTGGAGCTGTAATTTAGAATTTTGATTTAAATAATGTTGAGCCGTAAATTTTAGTGATAATTGTAACTTTTAAATGTACTGATAATTTATAGAATATTTCTCCTTTGGGATAATTTGTTCATTGTTTATCTTTGTCAGGTCTAGTTGTATTATGTGAAACTAAATATTTGGATAATTGAGGCATTACCAGTTCTAAAAACATTCTGAACAGGATATAGTGCCACACACTATTATTTTGTGGGAAATTCAAAACTCTTTTTGATTATTATTATTATTTTATATTAGATTTATACTTGGGATGTTGTTGTAAATTCATTTTTATTAAACTAATTATATAATAAATTTTAGTAGCTTTGATTAAATCTGGTAATTTACTTTTATAAACGGTTACATTTATTGTTGAAGCCATACTATTTATACGCGGGTTTTGTAGGGCTTTTGACTCTGCGTCTGGTAGTCTGGAGTTTGTTTACCGGACTGTGGACTATGGATGTTGGTTTCCGGCTGAGTTCTCCCAACTACGGACCTCATCCGTGGTACTTCTTCAGTGGTTACCTACCCATGACTGGTGATCTGAGGTACTCATGAGTGAAGTTTTGCTGAGTCGTATACCAACTTGGATACCCCTGAGGTTCCGCCTAGAAAGTATGGTCACGCGTGTCGCAAGACTCACTAAGATCGATAAGTTATGCATTAGATATTTAAAAAAAAACTTAACTTCAAGGACGCCGGCATATGAAGATTGACTTTAGGTGGAACTAGCCAAGGAAGTGACCGCTAGTGGCTGTCGTCGAACCCATGTGACTCCTGTTCCTACTGTAGGGAGCGTTAGTTTTAACTTTTATGTGCACATTAATCTGGTTCTTTCAGCGCAGTGGTCACTCGCAGCTCACAATTTGTCTTTGGTATATCGTAATCTGTATTTGTATCTTGTTGGTTAGTTATTAGGATTGGACTATTATTATTATTATTATTATTATTATTATTATTATTATTATTATTATTATTATCATCATTACTATCATTATTATAGTTCTTAAGGATGATGGGTTATAGAGTGTTTATATAGTAATCATTATTATTATTTTAGGCCTTCAGTCCAATGGAAATCAATTTCAACCAAAATATGGTCTCTTAAAATTTATTTGGAGTTATTTTTTTTAAGTTTTAAGTTTAAGTAAAAGCTCATTGGACTTTGCCGATGGTTGGCCCATTAAACTTGGGTAGCTGATCAATAATAATACCGTGTTGAAGTTGTTTAGAACTAAATTCATGTGTAGTAAAATTTGAATTTCCCTTGATTAACTTTTAATTTCAACCTAATTACCTAAGGATTAGAGCTTCCGATATTATTAATCTACTGAGTGATTAGAGATGAATACTTAATAATGGCTGGGAGAATACCTAACCAGAGGAATAACCTTATAGTACAATATAGTTATTATGGTTTTCCTTTTTTTTTTGTGTACTCCTCTCTTATATAAGTCATTTTCATTTTTGGAAACTATTACAGTAACACTATGGGAACATTTTCATGGTTTGGATAAACTTTAGTCTACATTGTTTATTAGCATGTTTTGCAGATTTGATCATGGTAAACATATGAAGGCCTATGGGTGTAATATTTATTGGTAGTTTAAGTAAATGGCTGAAGTTGACCCCTGTCCAAACGGTCACTTATCAGTCTGGGTCTGCCTTACTAGGGAAGTGTTGATATTCAAACTTACATCTTGCGAATGAACGAATTCATGGTTATAGTTCATGTTCACTGCTGCCAACGAGGTGGCGCCCAACAGTCAAAACTTTCCTGGGCCGACTTTTAATTTAGTGTGGTCATTGCCAAAATCTCCATGAACCCACCCTTCTTCACTGCTGTAACCCGGGATTGTCATAATATACAGGTTTAATAAATCAGTTTATTTAAATTTAAACAAGTAATTAGAGTTATATGAATTTACTAGATCTTACATAAGATAATCCTTTGTTTATCAAGATAAATTAAATTGGTTACGTTTGACATAGTTATATCAATAGGGAACATTTGGAGTAAAACACCTAAGTTATACCTGAAATAAATACAATTAAGGTAGTCTCCTTTACGATTGGGTGCAACTCGTTATAGTAAGACTAACACAGATTCCGCTACGATCAGAACGGCCATTTAAATGGAAAGCTATGATTAATCTAAGCCTCTAAGGAAATAATTCAATACATAGCTCCACTACAGCCTGATGGCCATGGAACTTTAACCTACAAAGTATATAAAATTACAGTTGATAATTCCCAACACTAGAAAGTCGTAGTTTAAGGAGTTACAAAGTCGGTAGTTAAATGAGCTAGCTTTCATGAGTTAACTCCAAAGTGAATTACGAAGTAAAAAGATTACGCTCCTATAAGATGAAATATAAATTTACCAATAGTTAATTTCAAGCTACCAGGAATCTAGGCTGTTAAGATACTGTGGCTGGTCTATTCATCACTAGTGCTACCTGGTCATTCAACAGTATATTTAACATTCTACCCATATTAGGACACATTATATCTAGTGCAAACAGTTAAACACTAAACAAAATAAATGGCGCCTGAAGGGGGCCGAACAAAATGAACTATACCCCACGGGCCACTACTCTAGACTAGTAGCACACCCACAGGTTGATTACCGTAGAAAGATGCATCATTAGAAATATTAGAGACTGGTTTTAGTCAAAAATCCAACTAGATAATGGAACAAAGCGATAGAAAACCTGAGTACCACCATTTTATGGTCCTAAGCATTATGTTAGCCGAAGCATGGCCATACAATAAAGGGCGTCTGGGTATTTCCCAGGTATTTAAGACTATGTCTTAAGGACATATAAAAATAGAGCAAGAATTCTAACACTCAAACTATGCCTTATGGGTGTAAACAAACTAGTCAGAAACTCTGACTTACATAACTATGTCACATGAAAATAGAAACATAGAGCAAGATCTCTATTACTCAAAACTATGCCTTATGGACATAGAAAACCAGTCAGAAACTCTGAATTAAAAAATTATGTCATATGGCCATAGAAACGTAGAGCACGACGACTCTAACAAAGATTACTAATCCAAATACTCATAGTGACTGATGTAGCTACATCTGCGTTGAGGAGGAGAGACCGATGCCTCACACATCGTGGCCACCAGTTGCTTGGTTTGCCGATCCTTGATTCACGTCCAGACTGTTCCTCCGACGAATCGTTACAATTGAATACAAAATGTGAAGTGAGGGATGACTGTTTTATACAAGATGGACTGACGTATTCGGGAAGGGACATTTACAAGGGAAGGGGGGGAGTAGTTTCCTAAAAATGAGTCAAACGACAACTAGCGCTAGCAGATGGCCGGTGAGTACACCACAAGGAAACCACTCCTCATTTGATCTACATCCGGCCAAGGTGTAAGATGTTCGTTGGTTGTAGCTTTTCTAAGCACTGTAGGACCGTCAGATGGGGCATTTTCCTCAAGTTTGTGCGTTTACAGCAACATGATTTCACCGTGAGTATATATCTGCTACAAATTATTAGAATTTATTAGTTCTTGTATTTATAGTGTCAATCATATAATATGGTATTTTGAGTGTAAGTGTTAACGGGTTATTTAACACGTTACATCAATATTAGCTTTCTTACGTAAAGGCATTGTTTCAATGAACATCAAAATCATAGTTTGAATATAAGATCTAAGGAATTAAACTAAATAACCATAATTTACACGCAAACACATAAAATATCTGAAAAAGTATCTAAATTTAGGACGTAATGGAATCACGCTAACAGTTGCTCTCTTACGGGGTTTGGGGGGGGGGGGCATTTTTGCAAAGCATAACAAAATAAATAGTTTACAATTTTGTAATCCTTGAATCAAGCTTAGCTCTCTTACTTGGAGGTATTGTTGTAATGGATACCAAAATAAATAGTTTAAATTTACTATCTAAGAAACGAAAATAAATTAAATTGAAAGTAGCATTCTATAGTGAAGGACCTATCACACCAAACAAAATTGTGTTGTTTGTCTAGAACCAAACAGTAGGCAAGAATATTATTCGTAGTGCTAGCTCATTCAACATAACTGACAACTTCAAATGCGGAAAAGAATGAAACCTAGTGAAGAACAGTGCTTTCTTTATTTGTGTATGAAGATTCTCGAAGAAACACGAACTATCCCCCACCCCCTCTCCACAGATTTAGTGCATACCTTTTCACACGCATCGACCAGCCATGACGTGTGTTTAATACACGCCCAATTTCTTCGACACTGTTTTGTTTACTGATGAGATAGTGAGTTGGTATTTAGTTTACCTTATTCTCCGAAAAATAAGAAACACAACAAACAGTCGCATATAGATCCTTTAAGTAATGTTTCAGTTTACTGGCAACAAACAAACATCCGTATAATAAATCTAAAAATGGATTGTTTTGAATTCTTATAGTTTTTATTACCTAGAGAAAATAGAGCACCAAGAAAAATTCAAATGTATAGACAGAACTTATAGTTTTATTATGCTTATAGATTTACCTATTTCTTACAATATTTAGGCTTTTAACTCAAAGGGCCAGTTCTAACAATCTTTCCTAGAAAAATGATATATTTGCTCTTAAGCATGACAGCACTGTATTTAACTCTATTTATACTTTACTGACTTATGCTAATGAATTCTGTTCATAGCCAATTTGGTGCTCATATCAACTTTAATGGAGTCGTTATTTCATAGATTTCAGCATTGGCCTGGATATTATCTCAGTGGGAAAGATTCAATTGAACGAGAACAAATGTTGTCTTTGATCAATATTTTAAAACAAATTGCCTTTTTGTCTTCCTTATTCCGACAAGACAGGAAGTCGTGCCGAGTATCGGGAAGGGAAGTCTCAGGCCAAGATAAGTTTGGTTCACGCAAGTTGGTCCACCTGACCGTTCAACTTCAACCTCTCAGATTTCCCTTATAGATCTGCTCTCTGAACCTGTCAAGTTGGGGCATGTTAACTTCTTCTTGAAAGGTACAGTGCGACCTACAAGCTGCTTTTAACCAACCCCTGCCATGGTAAATATTGTGGGTTTTGTTTGGATTTTGATAAAGTCAAAATTAAGATTGGAGTAGTTGAATAGTGCAAAAGCAACTCGATTGGAATCGATATGGAATTTAATATAAATATTATCTATTACTGAGATACTTGTCTTAGTAACTTTATTAAGTATGTATTTAAGTAAAATAATTAACTTAAAAAATATAAAATGAGTTCATTTGACAGTGTTATCAAAAGAGGCACGCAACCAGGGCCGCTTTATCCACTAGGCCAACTAGGCAAGGTACTTAGGGCCTACAATATTTCACTTGAAAAAATACATAATAAAATTCCAAATAAGAAAAAAAAGCAAGTTTTAATTTAAAATATTTATTTTTTTCTATTTGAATGATTAAAACAATCATTAAATCATCGCATTTCTCAACAGCCTCAATGATACAATCACATACACACTAGAGTAACAGGGCTATTTTGTTATGCGTAGTTGAATTGCACGTATCGCGAAACATTGTCGGACACAGGATTTTGTGTAAATAGAGGTTCAGAGGAGTTCACGGTGCATTAAAATTTGCGAGTATTTTCAAGATCCATTAATTGTTTTTTTGTGCATGCAAATGATGAAATTAGTATAAAAATGAGTAAAAATATCGGACAACCGGGAAAAGTGCCTAGGGCCTACGAAGGTCTTAAAACGACCCTACACGCAACATGAAGGACATCCTGTATTTGTATACGTCATTGTTGCAAATAAAACAGTTGAATAAATAAATTCATATTGGAGGTACTCAAAAATATTAAATATGGTTTTTATATTGAAACGGGGAAAAAACGAGAACAAATAAACTGTTTTCCGTCTTGAATGAAAACACTGGAATATACAAGAAAAAAAACTAATACTAATACTTTTATTGTGAACAAAACTAAAGTATTGCTATTGCTTGGCTGCCATTTTGCCATCATAAATTTAATAAATTTGAAAAATATTATGAAAAAAGAAAATATTTATATTTTTTATATTTCCACAATATTCTATATATACACACGAACATATATAAAACAATATTGGTACTTTTGTTTGAATCTCTCCTGGGTTACTATACTTTCTTCACTACCTTGTTGGATCATCGTTTCGGATTTCCCCATGAGTGCAGTAACAGGAACTGATAACCTCTAAATTTTGACCTACATTGGTGGTCACATGGCTTAAGGCGTCAGGCCAGTAATAGGCTGGTTTTTAAGTTGACGAGAAAGGTCGAGAATATAACCTAGAAAGACATGAACTACTTTTTGCATAAGACTTATAACTGTGACTTCTCATTATTTCTTCAAGCTAATTCTTGTGAATTTTCTTTAAATTACTCTACTAACACCTGCTCCTTGAATTAAGTATTTAATTACTTGGTGTTGAACGCAATTATTATTAAAAAAACACAAAATATTTTCTTCTTAACCCGTTGAAACTCACTGGCCACTCAGATACCACAGGGTTTGTCTAGAATAATCAACGATCCTCTCAAAGAATCCTATGACCACTCAGGTACAACAGAGTCAATCTAGATTAATCTACAATCCTATTAAAGATTCCTCTGACCACTCAGATACTACATGGGCAGGATATAATAATCCATGATTCACTCAAAGTATCTCCTACCCACTCAGATACTACGTGGGCAGGATATAATAATCCACGATCCTCCCAAAGACTCCTCTGACTATTCAGATACCACAAAATCAGGCTAGAATAACCCACGATCCTCTCAAAGTATCCTCCCTGACCCCTCAGATACTAAGAGGTCAGTCTAGAATAACTCACGATCCTCTCAAAGAATACCTTGACCACTCAAATACTACGCGGACGGGCTATACTAATCCACGACTCTATCAAAGTATCCTCTGCCCACTCAGATACCACTGGAGCTTATTTTTTAACCGGCTTTGGCTGGAAACCACTCCTATCTTCTGGAATTCAGGCTAGTACTAAGCCCAAAATAATCAAATTTGTGTCAAAATGTTCGGTGAATTTGCGCTCAACTGAAACAGAATTCAAAGTGAGCCCGAAGCGATAGGGACCTCGTTGGGCAAGACAGAACCAAGTGCTCACGATCATCTCTGTGACATAGGCCATTGCTTCTCTTGGCCAGGAAGAAGGCCACGTATGCTTTTCAAAACGTAGACCATATTAATATATCAAATACAATCTTAAAAGGGAATGTTGTCCTTTTAAGTTTCTCAGAGAGATGTGACATGTAATAAGGCAAGAATTTGTATTTAATAAAAGTTCTTTTTAGGAGAGTAATATAACGATCCCCAACACCCACCCCTTCTCTGATGTGAGCTACCAAACCTCGACTCGTTCCACAGCAATGTTACTTATTGCTAGAATATTAGTACTGGATATTACTACTTTCTTGTATGAGATTCAGAGTAGAGGATTGTTTATCCAAACGGTTTATTACTTTTGGTAAAACTAAATATTCGTCCTGGTTATTGATTTGATAGCTCCCATCTTTGACTTAGTGTAGACTGTGCCTTACCAACTTAGTTACCCAGGTTCTTGATCGTATCTAGCACACCTTAATTTATTTAATCCTCAGCCACATTAGTCTATGATGATACATCTTTTTCCATCACATTTCCTCCCACCCAGGGTGTACGCATATCAATTACACTAGCGGTGGAAAGGTTGATCTAAGTAGAATTCACAGGAAATGTTCCATTTCTGCGTCTGCGCGAAGAGAGAGAGAGAGAGAGAGAGAGAGAGAGAGGGAAATTATTTAGGAATAAAACACACTCAGTACATTCTGCCGGGATTCAAACACCGACCTCCACGTCATTAACATACCAGACTAGATGAGTCTGGCATTTATTCTACACGCCCAAAGTGGTAATAGTAAGCTGGACATTACTATGGATTATGCCTTAATTGACCCGGATTAGAAGAATATTATTGTGTTCCCTACAGTAAGACAGTTACTGTTCAGAATGTCTTTGAAATTTTAAAATATTGTAAATTACTTTATCAAACTAATATAAAATATCTGGGGTGATTTTATTTTTTACTATCATTATTATTATTAGAACCACGTCTTAATCTAGTTCGGGCTATACGCACTTTTACTATCGAGGATGTTCGCGATTTCCTGTATATATATACATTTTTAGATCTTTCTGTGTCATACACTAACTTTTTAAATAACAAACTTTTTTTTAAACTTGTTAAAAGCACTGACATTCAATACACCTTTGGTGTATATATTTATCTATACCGGATCCACAATTTTTCTGTCAAGAGTTAGAAAAATCTAGATCATTTACTGTCGGGTGTTGGGCGTTTAGTGTTAAGTGTTACATTTTTATGTGCACCGTATCCTACTACCCGTTTTTACTACCCACATATTTAAAATATTAGATTAGGAATGTAATAGGTTGCATTTTAGAGGAAATGGTCTCACATTTGCGTGGAAGGCTAGTGATAAACCATTTAGGAAAAACCACCTTTAAATAACCCGACAGGGATTCGAGCCCCAATCTCCCCGTCATCGGCAGCTCAGTTGCGAGAGTGTTGCCTTAGACCATTCTACCACTGAAATGGGAGTTAATCATGGCTGTCTTGGGATTAATCTAAAAGTTTCTTACTTATAAATACCTTCGTTTATAAAGTGGACGTAATCTTATCGTAGTACCTAGCAGTGTCACAATAGTTGTAGGGCAATGCTACAACGTTCGAACTTTATTGAAGAAACTGTGTCATAGATCGCTCTTCAAGCCAACGTTTCAATTACAGCCTAATCTCGCTAATCAAAACCAAATCCCACTTTAATCTCTACTAACTCATTAATTTTTTTTTGGGCTAGTAGCTCGTCCATTACTCCCCAAACTTCCAGATATGTTTTTATCTGATCGGTTGGTAGCCGTCCTTTATTGTCGACAAATCAAGTAACTGTCACGTCATGAAACCATTTGGGGGAGCGGAGATTAGGTTCCCTGATGGACAACTAACTTATACAATGCCATTTTCGTGATTGTATTTAGGTTTGTTGTCAAGTCCATTACACTCATTTGTTGTTTAAATGCAAAACTGATATTTACTGTGGCGGGACAGATAAAACTTCAATGGAGCGAGAGCGTTTCCTGATTTGCAATGCTCGATCACAATCTTATTTTATTCTTTATAAGATTATTTGAAATTTGATTTTTGTAATTTTCTGACATAGACATCACTCAATATTTCCTTAATTATTACTTAGGGCGTCATTGAGGCTGACCGTAAGTAATACCTACTCACTTATCAACTAAACTTTTATAATCTACATTGTAAATACAATTATATATTATAGATTGTATGAAGACTTGAAGAGTTTAGGGATTTAGACAGGTATAGAAGATTTTCGGAAACTCATAGCCCAAACTGCACATATAGCTTGTTTGAACCAAAAGTAATATAAAATCCCAATACACTTACACCCGAAAAGCTATGCTAATATCATTAAATGGTGTCCAAAGTTTAGGTGTACAACGCCAAGATAGAATAGCTATTCAAGCATGCAAGCAGTTTAGCTTATTGCTAGAGTAGTGCCTTAGATCATGCAGGTACTGAAGTGGGCAAAAATAGTTAAGTAATAGTTTAATCAGTACGTTTCATTACAAGCCTTTGTTTTTTATTATTAACTGTGCGCGGTACACTACGCACTATTCACTATTAGTTATGGGTTATTCATGAATTAAGTCTTGTTTCCATGAGACTCATATTATAACACTCATCTATGGACAAATGATCTATGTCTCAACTATAAAGAGAGAAGATAATATATATTTCCTCTGTGGGGAAAGATAATCTACGTTTCCTCTGTGTGATGAAAATATATTATATTTTTCCTCTATATATAATCTATGTTTACTCATTGAACACATAATATTCTTATCACTTCTATAGAATATATATGTTTACTTTATTGATAAAAAATATCTATGCTTCTTCTTTGAAGATTTATATCTGTGGAGGATCTATGTATAAATATATAAAGGAGCACCTGGGTTTTACTATGAAGGATCTATAAATTATTTTTAACAAAGAAGATTCCCGTTTCCATTTTCTTCCTCGTGAACTGTCCCGACAGCTGACACCCCTTTGACACTCTCCTCCAGACCAATAATTCTCCCTCCTCCTATCCCCACTCTCCTATAGTCTCCGGGGAATCAATCCTATCTTTTCAGTTATAGAAGGAACCATTGAATTATTTCCTTCGCCACCATTTCTCCCCTTCAAAGAATATAAGGGAGAACAATTGGAAATAGTTTTCAGTAGCTTACTACACAGGATGCCAAATAGTGCTGAGACCTCACTTCTTGTCATCTCCGAGTAATCCTACCTGTGCACCAAGCTAAGAATATTATTTAAGCTTTAACATTCAAGGCTATAAGAACTAATATAAAGCACGACCACCTTAACGGCCACTAACTAAACCCATGTCACGAATTAATATAATGGAGGCTAAATATTTAATGACCATTAGTACGGCCAACACCAATTATTTAACCATCCTTAACGCCTTGACAGCGCGCAGGGTGTACCAGAGATGCTCCGACCCTGATGGCCGCGCTTTACTCCTCGACATTTATAGGAACAAGAAGGGGGAATTTGAGTCTGCCCTGAAGTCCGCGAAGAGGAAGAGCTGGGAGTGTTAGGTACAGAAAGAATTGAGGAACAATGGTTGGGGAGTACCCTTTCAAGTAGCGAATGGGAAAATAAGGCCCCCAGTAACGATATCTACGTTAAGGTCGCTGGATAGAGGTATGACTTCTTGTTGGGAGGAATCTGCCAATCTGTTGATGGATATATTGCTTGCATACGATGGCATGAATGACAATGATGATCATAAGACGGACAGAAGTGATATGGTCAAAAATTATGACAACAGAGATATAACAGATCTAGTGACCCCGGATGAGAAAGTGAGGACATTGGCCGGAATGAAGAGCAAGAAGGCTCCTGGCCCTGGTGGGATCAGGGTTGAGGTACTTCAGTAGATCAGTGAGCAGGTAGAGCCCTTCCTAGCATGTTTGATGAATGAATGTATGGAACAAGGCCGGGTGCCTAATGTGTGAAAGCAGAGTGAAGTGGTGATTCTGAATAAAGGTAAAGACAAGGATCCGCAACTTCCCAAGTCGTACATACCAATATGTCTAGTAAATGTGTGCGGGAAATTGCAGGAGAAAATATTGTGCTATCGGTTACTAAAATATCATCAGTCTGTTGGCATGCACCAACAGCAGTACGGCTTTAAGAGGGGCAGATCCACGGAGGACGCTATCTGCGAGGCCATGGACCTTGTTGATGGGGCTAGTGGGAAGTATGTAATAGATATAGATTCGTAGACATCTCGGGAGCTTTCGATAATTTGTGGTGGTCGGCGCTGTTTAAGAGGCTTAGGGGAATGCATTGTCCTGGGAGCCTCTACAGGGTTCTTATGGACTACTGTAGGTACAGATACGCAAACCTGAGGTGTCCAGGAATATCGATAAGTAGGAAACTAACCAAAGGTTGTCCCCAGGGATCGGTCTGTGGACCTATTTTTGGGACGCAGGGCTTGAGCCGGGGTTACTGGAGATCGAGGCGCTCCCAGGAATGGCGGGTGGGGGTGGGAGTGGTGGGTTGCCTTTGTGGACGACTTAATAATTGTCGTGGAGGCTAAATAAAGATTGCAACTTGAAGCTAAGAGCAATGCAGTACTAGCTGGATTGGACTCTTGGTGCAAGAAAGTAAAATTAAGTTTCACACCCGCGAAGACTACATACGTGCTGTTCAGGAGAGTGCTTAAGAGAGACCCAATAGTTAAAATAGGAAGACAGACAATAAAACGTATCAGATCGACCAGGTACCTGAGCGTTGTTTTGGATGAGAAGCGTGGCTTCGTGACGCACGTGGATACCATAAGTGCAAGGGCATTGAGGGTGATGGTTAAAATAATCAGTATTGGACAAGAGAGATTTAGACTGTCTATACTCTTAATCCATACATACCATTGGGCACTTCTGGTATCTATAGTGGGTTACGGGGCCAGCGCATGGGTGCAGCAGTTGAGGAAGGTAAGAGTGAAGAGGAAAATCAGGAGTCTTCAGAGGAGCATTCTTCTGAGGCTCTATGGTGCGTATAGGACTGTTGTGACAGATTCTCTCAACATAGCCCTGGGTATCTGGCCACTTGACCTGGAAATAAGGAGGAGGGCAGCCATGTACTGGTTAAGGAAAGGGAAACTTGAGAGAGTGACTATGCTAACGAGGGAGGGAGTGGTGAATTGCCGTCAAGTTAGAATATTCTTGTTGAATGAATGGTAAGAAGATTGGAATGTAAGCGTGACTGGTAGGAGAACCTATCAGCTGTTTTCAAGTGTAGAAGAGAGGCTAGGACTTGAATTCCTGCAGCCCTACCAGGGGTTGGTGCATTATATAACTGGTCATGGACCGTACAGGGTGGACTTCTTTCTTAGGCGGCTGACTGACTCAGGGCAATGCGACTGCGGAAAGGAGGCTACTCCTGAACATGTGGTGTTTGAGTGTGAGTATACTGCTGAGTGTAGATAAGAGTTACAGATACAGCTCCAGGCGGGAGCTATATACCCCATACTGAGAGATGTGGATAGGTGGAGCCGGCTGGATGAGATCGCAGACAAGGTTTCAAAACGAGAGAGGGACAAGTACATAACTGAGTTGAAGCATAGGAGGCAGGTGAGACAAATTGGACAGAGAGAGACTGGACAGGACGAAGAAGAGACAGAAGACTAGATTGACGCTACTGAGGATAGTGACTTAACATCTGAACTAGAGGACTTTTACTAACTGGCACAAGAAATTAGCTTAGGAACAAGCTATGGCACTGGCGGTATAAATCGTGTTGGAACTCCTGGCTATCCAGAACTCAGCTGAGGATAGGTGCTCTCTGGATTCCAGTAGTGCAAACTGCTGATGACCTAGTGGGCGCTAAGCTACCAGCTGAGGAGCGTTCAGAAGTAACATAGGTTGAGACTTGGGACATAACCCCTCACTCGGATGGTTCGGCCCTCTTGGGAACAAGTGAGATGCTGGGCTGGAGTTGTTGGTCGTCCGGTCCGTCTTCAACTGCTTTCAGCTGTAAGAAAGGACTATATAAAAACGTCATGAGACCCTGCAGCTGCCGAGTGAAGAAAATGTTTAGGTTAAGTTAGTTTTAGTTTAGTTATTATAATTAGTTTTAGTATAATTTAGTTTTAGTCCAACAAGCAGTGGAATCAGTTAGGAGTAGGCAGAGTGTAACCTCCGGTAGGACGCCTCCCCAGCTGGTGGGTAGGGGGATGCCTACCCCCACTGGGGCTCTCGCCGATCTGGGGATGGTGAGACACCCAGTGGGGCAGGGTACCAGGGGCGTAATATACCCAGGGTGGCACCACTAATAGGATTAAGAATTAGTATTAGGAATAATAGAACATTGGATTAGGTGCTATTTTCCAACTTATATTATAGCAAGTAAAGGACACAGTTAAATGATGTTAACAAATCGAGATTGTGGAATTAGGTCCCGAGATACATTCTAGGTATCGGGATGGATAGTTTAGGAAAATGAATAAATAAATATCCTTAACACGGTCATTGCCAAGGATATGAATATCTTTACAATGATTAAGGAAAATAACAATCACAAACTTGGCCAATATGAAGAGTATATAACGATCATTAACACGGCCAACGTCAAGGTTATAACTAATATCATCAAGCGGTGTTTGGGAAATAATGATCACTAACGCGACCAATGTAAAAGATCATTAAAAAGACTAAACTAGATGTGATATTTAATTATAATATGAAAACTGTGTTCCTGACTTCAGTATGAGAATATTTCAAGAAGTAACTGGACTAAATAATCGCGTTTACATGACTGAATAACTTTGATTATATTTTTTTAGCACTGCGTCTTACTTTTATTTATTTATTAAGTAGAGAGGTATTTAACGTGCACTGTACTAATAAAGAGGGGTATTATAATTAATGAAAACATAATCACCAGGGCCCGAATTTTTATGACCTAAAAATCCTATAAAAATGACTTCAAGTTTTCAAAAAATAATATTAAAATACAAACAAAAATTCGTAATAAATGCATACGACTAATGTAAGCTAAAAATTATCTATGTAATGGAGGTTTTAGCAACTAAAATCCTTCATTCTGCTAAATATAACATTGATTTGCAAATATCTGCTTGATAATTAACAGCTACCCCCTCCCAATGCAACCCTCTCTAGCCTAGTTGCAGTCTCACAAGGAATGTGTATTTTACAACCAAACTAGCAAAAAGAATAAAAGGTTCATTGCCTACATTAACTTCTCATTCCGACAACTGTACGATTAAGGAATTATTCATTTATAAAATATCGATAGCATTAAAAAATATATACTTAATCAACAAAAATGCCTAAAATGACTCGAAAATTCCTATAAAGGCTAAAAATGACTTTTAAAGGACAAAAACCTAGAAAATATTACCTAAATTCAAAATTGATCTATAAAATATACATGTCTACAACCAGAGGATTATGAACAGAGTTCATGTGCTTATGAACAATGTATGTAATGTACCAATAAAAAGATGAAATGTCATCAAAATCCGGGTCTTGATAATCACATTGCATTGCAATAACATTGACATCACAGCCAATCACATTGGTAACCACATAACATACAATTAAATTGGTAATTACATCACATACAATCACATTGGCGATCAATAAGATACCGTCGTTTAGAGGTCTATATTGCATTTTGGTGTTAAAAACTGGCATTTGCTTGCGGGAATCTAAACAAATCCTAATAAATCCATTCCATTTTGAATTTTAGTCGTCATAGTTTGTATATTTTCCCTGAATAATCCCTGTGTCCTCTTTTTATATATTTTCTCAAGGTTTTTTCTTTGTAGATTTCATATCAATGCTGCCAACAGTCATCTTTCGGTCAATGCGTTGATCAAGCAAATTATTTATTGCTGTAATTGGTATTTTTATCAGTTTTTCACAGTTACAAGAGTCAAAAGCTTCACACTTGCATGTTGCTAGGTCAAAAAGGGACTTACCTTTCTTTATGAATAGCTTATTCTCTCGCGATAACTTTCAACATTTTATCTTGATGCATACTCTTTTAATAATTTTCTATACTCATCATTATAGGCTTTTATCTTTTTCACTACTTCACGACGGTCTATAATATGATTTGAAGCTAATGCCCATTGTTTAGTCATCTTCTCAGCAACTTCTATACAGGTGTCACTAATTAGGTTCTAGTGGAAAGAATAAGTAGAAACAAAAGTTTTAATGAGCAGAAATTAGCCTCTGTTGCAAACTTCAACTTTAGCCTAAACATTGCTAGATATTAATTAATAGTGAATTGTAATTGGTTGGTGATAAATGTAGAAACTTGATTAATTTAATTTGATATTATTAATATTTTGACATTTTATAAGTTAAAAAAAAAGTAATAAAAATATGACAGTTCTCTGTTTTCTTAAAATGTTTAGTGGTGTTAGGACAGTATTAAATATTAGTATTTTTCAAAGAAATTTTAAATTTAGGATGTTGATTTGATAGAGAAACTTTCTCACATCATCCCATTTTGATTAGAATTTTTTTTAAACATGGGAGATAGCTTAATCCTACTGCTCAAACTATACATACGCATCTGGTTATATTCGAGTAGCAATATCTTAAGTATTGTAATGCTTGTGTTCGTCCTATTACTTAGACGTTACAGTTTATGGTATCATTGTTGGTTGTTTAGTATTGCTATTTTTAGGTTTGATTAGTTGTGTTTAATGCTACACAAAGTTGTATTACAAAAGTTTATCACACAACATCACTTTCCTCTCGTGAGTAAACATGAAATAGCTACTGTTACTAAATAATATTGCACGTCTGGGTTACGTCATTCGTAGCACAGTAGTGGAAAGATTATCTAATACTACTGTACCGTTGCCCAGGGGACGCCCGAACGTACTAATCGTACATCCTTTCTGTGGAGGCTCTTTTCATCTACCGATGAGATTTGATAATGGCGATAGTGAGTATGAAGGTGTGGAACAAGTGGAAACACTTAAACCTAACCTAAGCCTATCCAACCAAAATCTGGTGACCGTAGGGGTGATTCCCTTTTCGGGAAAAATAACCAAGGTACCAGCCTGGAATCGAACCCGGGACCCTAGGCTCGTAACTACGTGTACCTCACCTCACCTCACCCCGGAGATGGTTACTGCTGTTACTAAGTTAAATCTATTCAGGCTAGTAACAAACCCTGTCCTATAAAATCCTAACCTAATTGCAAGTCACTGTCCCTAGAAGGCCCCGTTTCAGTAAATCAACTCGACCTAATGGTAAAAAAAAATAACGAAGAAAGTTCGTCTTTGATCTGCCCCCACGCACTGTAACCTCAGCTATGTCCCTAATGAAGAACCTTTACAACATCATGTTCCAGCTGATTGGGAGAAATAATAGGACATTCTCGGTGCAACAATGTCACATATCCGCTTTCTAATTCCCATCTATCCAAGCCGAGATTTGTTAGATCTGCCCTTAATTGATCTGGAAGTAATTAGCATTTGAAACTTTAATCATAGTACAGTGAAGATATTTTTTAGAAACATCCGGCAACTTTTGTTGGTCAATAACTCAAAGCTCTTAAGCCTAATTAACTCATAGCTCAAAGTCCGAGGATGGCAACTATGGCTGTCATCACGTGCTTCCATGTTAAATACGAAGTTTAAGTCAAGTTACTTCTCAGAAAGAAATGGTTAGTCCAGATCTATAACTATTCAGATAATATTTTTATTTAGTATAATAGTGTTGCTAGTGAAACTATAACGATATTGTCACTTATAGTGGAGAATGTGGAGATCTTGATTGTAACAGTAGAGAATGGGGAGATATAACTACAATATTGCTTGTAACAGTAGAGAATGGGGAGATATAACTACAATATTGCTTGTAACAGTAGAGAATGTGGAGATATAACTACAATATTGTCAGTAACAGTAGAGAATGGGGAGATATAACTACAATATTGCTTGTAACAGTAGATAATGGGGAGATATAACTACAATATTGCTTGTAACAGTAGAGAATGGGGAGATATAACTACAATATTGCTTGTAACAGTAGAAAATGTGGAGATATAACTACAATATTGCCAGTAACAGTAGAGAATGGGGAGATATAACTACAATATTGCTTGTAACAGTAGAGAATGTGGAGATATAACTACAATATTGCTTGTAACAGTAGAGAATGGGGAGATATAACTACAATATTGCTTGTAACAGTAGAGAATGTGGAGATATAACTACAATATTGCTTGTAACAGTAGAGAATGGGGAGATATAACTACAATATTGCTTGTAACAGTAGAGAATGTGGAGATATAACTACAATATTGCTTGTAACAGTAGAGAATGGGGAGATATAACTACAATATTGCTTGTAACAGTAGAGAATGTGGAGATATAACTACAATATTGCTTGTAACAGTAGAGAATGGGGAGATATAACTACAATATTGCTTGTAACAGTAGAGAATGTGGAGATATAACTACAATATTGCTTGTAACAGTAGAGAATGGGGAGATATAACTACAATATTGCTTGTAACAGTAGAGAATGTGGAGATATAACTACAATATTGCTTGTAACAGTAGAGAATGGGGAGATATAACAATATTGCCTGTAACAGTAGAGAATGGGGAGATATAACTACAATATTGCTTGTAACAGTAGAGAATGTGGAGATATAACTACAATATTGCTTGTAACAGTAGAGAATGGGGAGATATAACAATATTGCCTGTAACAGTAGAGAATGGGGAGATATAACTACAATATTGCTTGTAACAGTAGAGAATGTGGAGATATAACTACAATATTGCTTGTAACAGTAGAGAATGGGGAGATATAACAATATTGCCTGTAACAGTAGAGAATGGGGAGATATAACTACAATATTGCTTGTAACAGTAGAGAATGTGGAGATATAACTACAATATTGCTTGTAACAGTAGAGAATGGGGAGATATAACAATATTGCCTGTAACAGTAGAGAATGGGGAGATATAACTACAATATTGCTTGTAACAGTAGAGAATGTGGAGATATAACTACAATATTGCTTGTAACAGTAGAGAATGGGGAGATATAACAATATTGCCTGTAACAGTAGAGAATGGGGAGATATAACTACAATATTGCTTGTAACAGTAGAGAATGTGGAGATATAACTACAATATTGCTTGTAACAGTAGAGAATGGGGAGATATAACAATATTGCCTGTAACAGTAGAGAATGGGGAGATATAACTACAATATTGCTTGTAACAGTAGAGAATGTGGAGATATAACTACAATATTGCTTGTAACAGTAGAGAATGGGGAGATATAACAATATTGCCTGTAACAGTAGAGAATGGGGAGATATAACTACAATATTGCTTGTAACAGTAGAGAATGTGGAGATATAACTACAATATTGCTTGTAACAGT
This sequence comes from Timema bartmani, assembly GCA_902151455.1. Lineage (NCBI taxonomy): Eukaryota > Metazoa > Arthropoda > Insecta > Phasmatodea > Timematidae > Timema > Timema bartmani. The sequence continues at coordinate 198,551 of CABFWB010000273.1, forward strand.
AGAGAATGGGGAGATATAACAATACTACCTGTAACAGTAGAAAATGTGGAGATATAACAATGTTGTCTGTATTAAGAGAAATGTACAAGTTCTCAATTAAAGTTGTTGGAGTTTAACCCTCGCTTTTGTTACTTGTATAAGAACAAAAAAAGGTCACTTTGTTTGTATTCGTCTCTTACTTTTTCTTTGGGATAAGATTTAGTAAAAAAAAAGAGGTAGGATGAGAGAGAGTGAGAATCAGTGACAGGCGGGAGGTTTGTGACATATCTATTTTCTGGAGAGCAAATTGCTTAGTTGATTTCCATACAACAGAGATTGCTATACTATTCATTCAATTTATCAGAAAGAAAGACTTGCGCTACTTCTCTTTTATAAAACACGGGACTATTCAACACGAATAAGAAATAACGCCATTGTATAGGACATAAATATTTACCTTAATTTTTTGTTTTATTCAGTGAACAATTTTAATCAGAGCAATACTGTAAGTCATTAGGAATATTTCAGGTTTCCGGATATCAATAATTTTAACACAAATGTTGGAAAAACAAATTTTTTAATTATTTTAGAGCTGTTTAGATAATGTAGATAAGATGTGGTAGAAATGATCACCCAAAACCAGGGCCATTAAAATTAATACCGTGGTAACAGAAATATTTACAATTTATCCAATCTCGAGTTAAATTTTTAAATCTAATTTCTTAGGTAAATAATTATTGTACTTTTTCGTTATGAACCCGCTCTTTCAAATGATATTATATGTTTAAGGTTTTAATAATACACTCTTAAAAAGGCACTACTTTCGCCATAGGCTGCATGTTATATGTTCAACCGATCACCAGCTCATATTTATAGTCTATACCAAATAGTCTACTCTCCTCCACCAATTGATCAAATTAATAAGTTTCCAATAATTTATGGGTAACACAAATATTTAAATTATATAATTTTTGAATTTTGATAGAACATTTCTTAATATTTTGAAATATGTCCAATCAGATACCGTACTATTAAGTGTTTGAACCACCAGTTAGCAGCCTTAGCTCTCAATTCTTCTAGCACTGTAACTCCAAGGAGGATGGTACCTAACACATCTATTTTAATTTCTCTCTCACAGCAACTCAATGGAGGATAGTACCTAACACATCTATTTTAATTTCTCTCTCACAGCAACTCAATGGAGGATAGCACCTAACACATCTATTTTAATTTCTCTCTCACAGCAACTCAATGGAGGATAGTACCTAACACATCTATTTTAATTTCTCTCTCACAGCAACTCAATGGAGGATAGTACCTAACACATCTATTTTAATTTCTCTCTCACAGCAACTCAATGGAGGATAGTACCTAACACATCTATTTTAATTTCTCTCTCACAGCAACTCAATGGAGGATAGTACCTAACACATCTATTTTAATTTCTCTCTCACAGCAACTCAATGGAGGATAGTACCTAACACATCTATTTTAATTTCTCTCTCACAGCAACTCAATGGAGGATAGTACCTAACACATCTATTTTAATTTCTCTCTCACAGCAACTCAATGGAGGATAGTACCTAACACATCTATTTTAATTTCTCTCTCACAGCAACTCAATGGAGGATAGTACCTAACACATCTATTTTAATTTCTCTCTCACAGCAACTCAATGGAGGATAGTACCTAACACATCTATTTTAATTTCTCTCTCACAGCAACTCAATGGAGGATAGTACCTAACACATCTATTTTAATTTCTCTCTCACAGCAACTCAATGGAGGATAGTACCTAACACATCTATTTTAATTTCTCTCTCACAGCAACTCAATGGAGGATAGTACCTAACACATCTATTTTAATTTCTCTCTCACAGCAACTCAATGGAGGATAGTACCTAACACATCTATTTTAATTTCTCTCTCACAGCAACTCAATGGAGGATAGTACCTAACACATCTATTTTAATTTCTCTCTCACAGCAACTCAATGGAGGATAGTACCTAACACATCTATTTTAATTTCTCTCTCACAGCAACTCAATGGAGGATAGTACCTAACACATCTATTTTAATTTCTCTCTCACAGCAACTCAATGGAGGATAGTACCTAACACATCTATTTTAATTTCTCTCTCACAGCAACTCAATGGAGGATAGTACCTAACACATCTATTTTAATTTCTCTCTCACAGCAACTCAATGGAGGATAGTACCTAACACATCTATTTTAATTTCTCTCTCACAGCAACTCAATGGAGGATAGTACCTAACACATCTATTTTAATTTCTCTCTCACAGCAACTCAATGGAGGATAGTACCTAACACATCTATTTTAATTTCTCTCTCACAGCAACTCAATGGAGGATAGTACCTAACACATCTATTTTAATTTCTCTCTCACAGCAACTCAATGGAGGATAGTACCTAACACATCTATTTTAATTTCTCTCTCACAGCAACTCAATGGAGGATAGTACCTAACACATCTATTTTAATTTCTCTCTCACAGCAACTCAATGGAGGATAGTACCTAACACATCTATTTTAATTTCTCTCTCACAGCAACTCAATGGAGGATAGTACCTAACACATCTATTTTAATTTCTCTCTCACAGCAACTCCAAGGAGGATAGTACCTAACTCATTTATTTTAATTTCTCTCTCACAGCAACTCAATGGAGGATAGTACCTAACACATGTATTCTAAGTTCTCTCTCACAGCAACTCAATGGAGGATAGTACCTAACACATGTATTCTAAGTTCTCTCTCACAGCAGCTCCAGGGATGATAGGACCGGACACGTATATTTAAAAAGAGAACCGAAAGCTTGTTTTTGTAAAATTGGCTCACCATTGATTAAAAAAGTGTTCCTCAATAACGCGTTTTTGTTTGTATTGAATGAAAATGTTGAGCAAATACCAACAAATTTCAATTGATGCAGTTATTGAAGTCATTTTATTGGTAGATTGGAAGGTAACAGAGTTTTATTTGGAAAGGCGGAAGGGGGTTATATGTTATGTTCATAAAAATCTCATTTCATTGCGAAGAATAAACGGCAAGGAATTAAGTATATAATGGGAGATGATCTATTTCCAATTGGGACAGATACTTTTATTTAACTGTGGGAAGAGGGGGGAGAGAAGGGATCAATAAAATCACTTTTTATCAAATAAGAATTATATTTTTAAATTATTTTGGTTTACGAATGTGTTTTTAATAATTTAATATGAGGTGTAGGAATGTGAAGGGCAGTTTATAGGAATTGTAAATTAGCGTGTAAGGAAGATGGATAAAACACAGTTTCTCATATATAGTAATTAGTTATTAGTATATTTTTATGTACATAATTGTTTGTTTTGCTGGCCAAATAAAATCAGTTGGAAGGTTGGATCCGGCCAGCGGCTATAGGCTACCAATCGCTGGTTTAAGGCGTCATTCTCGCAAGAGACTGACGAGGATATTTGAGTTCAAATCCCGTTTGAGTGTACTGGGAGTGGTTTTTCCTAAATGGTTTTTCCACTCTTCCTTTATGCAAATGCGAGTACACTTGCTATGAATTCAACAGTCCTTATTGCTAACACTTTAGAGTAATTAGTACATATTCGTTTAACCAGGACGGGTGGTAGAAAACCAATTGGGCTAAAGTATACTCGTGCGCTACCGGTAGTTCAGAGTTCACAAAAAGCATGTACAAATATCTGATAGCCCCACTTGTGTGTTAAGTGCTCGCAGAAACTACTTCTCCTCCCATTAACCACCAACCATTGCGGTGCGATGTTAGCTGGTTCGCGTGCGTGACTCCAGAGTCCTGGAACTTCCTTAACCCCTTCCCTCTCACCCCCAACCCAAGCAGGGGATGCTCATATCTTGATTTATATGTATCCAAACGTAACTTTATAAACTGGAGCTAAGTCACAATGTATGAACCTTCCCTTACTCTGCTACTTGACAGGAATAAAAGAAGTCTAGCCTCAAGACTTTTTCGAAACTTGTCTAATTAGTTTGTTCAACAGAGCTCGATACTCGAGCTATCGGATGTCAAACGACCAGAATGACATTTCAAACGCAAGGGAAATAATGATTAGAACAAAATATATTTGTCTACCATACCTAATTTTAGAAAAAAAAAAGATGAAGGAATAAGTAAAAGAGATGTTGGTTTTTTTAAAGTAAACTTCCCAAACATTTTTATTTGCTCATTCAAGAATGAGTACAATTTAAATGAAAAGTCAGCAATGTACTAGATAATTTACCAATTTTTTACTGTTTCTTTTAGGGAAATAATTCATTTGAAATAGGAGGTAAACTTTTACTTCAAATAAAAATGGTTTCAACAATTTATCATCCTTTGATAAACAATGATAAATTAAAGTAATGGGCTTAATATAATGAATACTTAAATAAATCAATATATATAATTAATATGATTTAATACCGTAGTTTTTTATTAATATTTTATGGAGACTAGTATTGACTTATATTTTTTTATAGTTCTGAAATATTGTGAAGGCAAAACGTAGGTGATAACCTCATCTGTTCTGAGCCTTTAAGATTGCCTATTGGCTAAGGATTGAAGTAAGTCGATACAACAAAGAATAGTCCAACGCTTCAACCGGAATTGAACATACACAATACAGCTTATCTTGTTGATATTCTTATACACTATTGTTATTAGTTCAGAAAAATCTTAATCATTGTAAGTAGGTAATTATAAAAAATATTTTTCTATTTCAGGAATATATATTTACTATCTACAGATAATGTATTAAGCCTTATGAAACATTTTGAATAGTGACAAGCTGTACAAAAACATTGCACGCTTACTTTATGAAAGTCACGATCACTAATAAAATATATGTGTTTTGATTATATTAACTATTTATGAAAATAAGGAACCAACCACACACCTTGGTTAATATTTTTTAAATTCTACAAACATAAAAACATTGGCCATACAGTTGATGTTCTAGAAGAAAAAAACGCTTCAAAAAGAATAAACATCTTGATACAATGTTGTTATTTCCTAGGGTAGCTGATTGTTGAATACTTTCTTAAAATACCTTCTGTTCGGAATTAAAACTAAAAAAACCCTACTGTAATGGTATAGTCTAAAACGTTGTTGTATTGGTTGTTTTAGATAAAACACCCCTAATTAGTGTTTATGTATTTAACCTTAAACATGGTAAATATCTACGAGAAAGACATCCATAGATATCAAATATGCAGAAAGTACAGAGTATTTTTTTTATCTATGCACTAAGTCAACGTACTATACATTTACTTAAATAAACCATATATAATACCATTCTTGTTTATGTTTAAAGGCATGTGACACATCAGATACTAATTTTAACTTATCCTTTAAAAACAAGTGTATTTTAATCAAACTATCTTAAACAGTTTTTTATAAAATTTATTTTTGTATTTGTAGATTTGAGTAAAATAATCCTTACTGAAATATTTACTCATTAATATTAATGAATATTAAGAATATGAGCTAAAAGTTGATTAATATGCTATTAATAAAGTTGGTCAAACTGTTAATAATATAGTGATATACATAAGAGACAAGTAGACAATCAGTGTGCCTAAAATAACTATTCAACAATCGTAGGTATTAAAAAGTATAATTATTCATCTCAAATTTAAATACTACAGTATTTAATTAAGTATAATTGTATATATACTTCCTAAACACAAGTGATAACGTAAAAACCACAAACATACTAAATTACAATATTTAAAAATTGGTCTAAACATTTATAATTTACGGATATATATTTGTTGTAAACTAATGCTATAAATAAATAGTAATTTAATTAAAATTAATATTAAGTTATTTTAATGTTACTTTAAATTCAAATGTATTGTTTGAACATTTTAATTTGTTATATCACTGTAGGCTTCATTTTAAGGAATCAACCGTTATTCTTTATATCACAAACCTACCAGTCATCCTCAATAATATAAAGGTAAAGAAAGTGTTGAATAGTTACTACCCTCAAACAACCCAACCATAACTAGGGCTTTTGTCTCATTTCTGAAATTAAATTATGTAAATTTATCAAATACGTAAGTAAGTTTAGATAATTAATTGAAAGTCAAGCTAGTTTCTTCAAGTGAACGTAATACAAAAGCTTGACAAATTATTACACATTAAATGAAAGGCTGGCGAATGGTGCACCTGTAATATATCATGTTAAGAGTTTCAACAACTTTATTCTATCAACTTCAATAAATTACTTTCTTTACTTTTGGTTATAATTTGTTATACTTGTGGATACTTTAAGTTATTTGTTCAAATATGTCTTAGTTGTTGGGGTTTTTGGTTACTAAACTGGTTCCAGGCCATTGATTTAGAATAATTAGAGTAAATATGCCCGTCATTTGATATATAATGTATCGTTACTGCTATGTTAATATTATATTACATTTATTCTATATTATTGTTTCCTTCACAAATTTGATATAATATACATTGAATATAAATACTACATGATGATTGTATTGATGTGATATTAGTGGTAATTTTTAGGTATAATACATTTCTAGTAATTTGACTAGTAACCTGGAATATCAAGAGACATTTGCTGTGTAATACGACCCAAGTAGGTCAGTGTACAAAGTGTCGCATCTACGGGACAGTGTCCAAGACGTAGCCACCTGTCAACCAACCGCGATTCCAATGAACTTAGAAAGACTCTCACCTCCTTTGGTTTCACATCAACAAAATATAAGTATCCATCCCACTGGAACTCACAAACGTATTTAAGGGTTCTACCTACGTGGATGTAAATATACTAACACTGATAATATTTTTTATGGTAATGATATATTTTATGGAGCTTCAAAACCTCTAAAACAAATCTAATTTATCTTAGAATGTTCTGATGTAAAAATGTAAAAACTAAAAATGACTTAAATTGTTTGAATAAGGCTGGATCTGTGTTAATAAAAATGTACTTTTATATCAGAAATGAGACATTTCACGTGAAAAGTTGATGAGAAATTGTCTAATTTAATCTTTTAATAAATTTGCTTAATGCTATGAAACTTAAAATATAAGATTTTTAATGTTATAGGGACGTGTTGATATCTTTCACCTTCATTTTTAAGTGAACAGTATTTTTGAGTAACAAACCACTTCTTAAATAACGCGAGATTTTTGGACTTATACAAGACTTGCAAAACAAATTAGCCAGGGCTACCCATACCTGTCATTGACTCTAATGGCTGGTGGGGTAGTTAGGGCAACAGGGGAAACCCGTACTTATACAAGGTGTCTCAGCGATCCAATAGGCGTCCCCCGTAAAAGGTTTATCGATAGCTAAGGAACAATATTTCAAAACCACATCATGTCCGAACCTGAGAATGATTAATACCCTCAAATAAATAAATTTACCACCATTTTGCTGCATAGCCACGTATTTACACTAATGGAGTAGAAAGAAGTAAAATTGAATTAAGAAGAAGTGAAGCAACGTTTGCTTGGAGGGAAAGTGAGAAACTACTTAGGAAAAACTACTCTCAATGCATTCGTAACCCAACGTACCCATCAACCAAACCAAATAATACAACATTGATGCCTTCGTTTGCGTGACCACCAGTGAAACTAGTAGATACCATTAATTACTTGATACCCCCCCCCCCCA
>CABFWB010000273.1:206226-225442 GCA_902151455.1 Timema bartmani
CCCCCCCCCCCCCAATCGATGAAATACTCGTGACTAGCCCCATTAGACACTACATTCTGTACTCTGTTACTTTGGCAGTAATTAGTTTAGCTTTAGTAACATAATATTGTAAATAAACTAAAAGTTTTTTTTTGGTTATTGATTATTTAAAATGTCTAAGTAAAAAATACAATTTCCCATATCAATTTCACTTGCTACCATATCGATATTTCCTGTACATTTTATGGCAATCTACTAATTAAAAGCTCTCGGCCAATTATCAGGACAATAAATAAAGGCGAGCAGTTGTGTGACATACCATCGCTTACAACAACGCTCCCTATGAGAGGTTGTGAACAGCTGAACCACATAAATGGCCATCACTAATTGGGATTTACTGGGGTATTTCATTAAAGTCAAATAAAACATCTAAAACTATAATGAACAGCAATAGCAGTCTAAAATTTATATACACAAGTTTTACTATTGCACTAAATCACGACATTTATAACCATACATCGTATAAAACTAATCAAGTATTGTTTTAAAACAAATGTCATGGGAGTAGGTAAAACTGCGTAATAAACCTATAGCTCTACTCACCTGCATCCGTTTATATTGCAACCCGCATATCAAGACCGTATAACGTGTAGTATACTCTGATCTATCTCACGGGGCTCAGGGCACTTGTAAACCTAGCCAACCAGAGACAAACAACAATAGCTTGACAAATACAGGTTTCTCCATGCTCGCGTTTGTACATGTTCCGAGAGTTTGTTTTTGTTCCTTAACAGATCTTAACATTGAACCACGGTGAAATATTTTCTTAGCGTACATAACGCTTACTTGTTAACTGGAGAACAACATTTGAAACCATTTACATTTTTAGAATATGTGTTTGTGTTTGTGTGTGTGTTTGTGTGTGTGTGTGTGTGTGTGTGAGCTTACACGACCAACTGTTGGCACCAATCTGGTATATGTGTGTTGCCAGCCTATGAACCATACAAACACTCATGGGAATAAGGAATTACAATAGTTTGTAATTTGTTTCGAGTGGAAAGGGTTTTAAAACGTAGGTCATGCTTGTTTTTTAGCTTTTTCAATTGATCAAAAATATCCTAAATTCAAATTGTTTGTTAATATAATGAAAATGGTTTGTTAAGGATGTACGTCACTCTGATGGAGGTTGTTGGAGCCTTCCTTTAGATAATTGGAGCACATTTTGACTATCATTCTTAGGAAAGAATTATTGGAAAAGTAAAGATGAAAAGAGTAAAATTTTGAGGAATCAAAATAGAGGTGAGGATATTAAATAATGCAGATATGGGTAAAGTGACTGGATTAGTGAAAGCCCAGACTAACATTAATAACAGATAAATTATAAGGAAATTGAAAGAATATTATATTAACTAAGCAATTAAAAAAATGTATTTGTTGGATTATAGAGTAAAGTAGCCTACCCTGCTCTGGCTGGGAGAAATATTTTGGGATAAAAACGATGAAGAGATTAGAAATTCGTAAAAAGTGCATAAAGGTTAAAAAGTAAATCTAATAAAAAATGTAGGATTGCAGCTTCCGGGTGCACATGTTCGTGCACAGGAGCAATAATAGCCCGCATTGCACAGCTGTACAAAAGGTAGTACTAAACATATCTCGTGGCGTTAATATATCTTCATGTTTTTTGTTTTTAATTAATTTAAAAGAGCGAATCAACATTTTAAAATTTCGGCTTCGAGGTGTGCATGTTTGTGCACAGGGGCTACTAATTTTTAAATTTTAGACCCCTGCGTGCGGTAGATATCGGGCAAAGATTTTGAATGATAGGCAGACAGACAAACTTTTCACTTTATTTAAATAGATGTTACTTAAAAATCTGTAGTCCATATGATTTATAAATAAATTAAGCTAGAAGTGAACTGGATGGTCCTGGAACTGTTAAACAAGTAGCAATTGAAGGTCGACTGGGTTTTAATAAGCTGTACATCTTATTTTGAAAATTTTTGATATCCATTTATTTTGCTCTAATTTCATGTAGATGTATTCATTTCAGTTTAGCTGCGTTTATATAGTAATAAGTAACAAAAAAAAGTAATCGTACTAAGTAAAATCCGGATCATTAAGGTCCAAATTATAAATAATTTTTATAACGTTTATAAATGGACATTGAGCTATGAATAATACATACATATGTTTAAATACCTAATTATGTCGTTCCCTTACGAGGTAGGCACAAAACTGTGCATATAGCTCAACAAACAACTTCCTACTTAGTCCAGCCTCACTAACTTTCTCCACATCTCCATATCCTCGCACACTCTTCTCACTTCAACAACATCCATACACCGAGTCATACATGCACTTTTATTCTTAAAACTCTTAATGTTTCATTTTTTTTCGCACATTAATCCACAAAATTTAGCCACGTTTTACATGGACTACCCCTCCCTTTTGATCCACACACTCTACCTTCATATATTTGCTTCGTCACTCGATCCACACTTAGCCTCTCAAAATTCCCAAACTAACGTAAGACGCTTCTTTCACAGTGACCTATTGGATTCCCTTTAAAACCACACTCCTTCAGCAAACATTCATTACTGATTCTGTCCATACGAGTTTTTCCACATAAATTTCTTAGATATCTGATTCCAACCGCATTCACTTTGCTCTTGTGTTTCTCCTGACAAACCCACGTTTCACATCCATAAAACAATGTTTGCACTAGCACACTTTATATACCGCCATGTTTGCCTCTTTCAGTACTATTTTATTCCTTGTAATAGTCCACATACATCCAACTATTCTCCGAGATACATCCACCCGTCTGTCGATTTCACCATCTAGCCTTACATTTTTACAGAACATTCTGCCCAGACACACAAAATCATTTACTTGTTCTAACAGTTTTCCATTAATACTAAGCTGAAAACTATTTCCTGATCCATAGTTAACCAAAAACTATCACCTTAGTTTTGAAGACATTTATACGAAGATCCATTCTGCCATTCGCCCCCTTCAAACGATTTAATGCATTCTGCAATTCCCTTTCATTCTCAGCCATTAATATGGCATCACCTGCATATAACAGCACTCTCACATTCACATTGTCCATTTGTACACCAACCACGTCCTCCTAAGTACCCCTCACACACTTATTCGTGAATACATTAAACAACCATGGAGACATAACACAGCCTTCTCTACCACCCTGTTCAATGTCAAACAACTCTCTAAAAGCTCCGTCCACCATAACGCATGGCTTAATTCCATCATTTATTGCCGTAATTGCATTTACTAACCATGCGCCCACACCATATTCTCTCGGAACATTCCAGGCATAATAACAGGTAACTACTCCTAATTACCGGTTTATACACATTTACCGTAACATATACTCTATGCACTGAAAAGTTTGAAAACTTGAAAGTAAAATTCGTTTGGAGAAATTTCCGTGCACATTTAAAATTAGTATAAAACTGCGACAGACTTTTTTAATTAACTATTAAGTTAAGTAAGAGTAATAAATTGCTTACACTGTAATAATAGTGTGTAGACAACCCAAAAAATTGGTGTTAATTTGTTTCCCATACATTCAGACCCCGTGTGTTTTCAGGTTGTGTCGCCCATTCGCACCTTCTGGGGGAAACACATAAACTGAAAGCTCGGAGGTTTCCCACTCATTTCCGTATATCCTAACTATTATAAATGCGAATATGAGTTTGTTTGTTTGTTTGCTAAGCTTTCACGCCTAAACTACTCGACCGATCATCATGAAATTTCACATGCACGTTGTCATGGGTACAGAAAAGGACATAGGGTACCTTTCATCCAGAAAAAAATGCGAATGTGAGTTTGTTTGTTTGTTTGTTTGTTACGCTTTCACGCCTAAACTACCCGACCGATCATCATGAAATTTCGCATACACGTTGTAATGGGTACAGAAAAGGACATAGGGTACCTTTCATCCAGAAAAAAAAGTACTGTTCCTGAGGGATAAAAAAACAACTTTTATACGGTCGTCCGGCATAACAACTCGGCCTACTGATATGAATAAATTAATTGCAACATTATGCCTGGAGTACAGAAAAAGGGACCCGCAGTATCCCGGAAGAAAATCTGATATCCCGAATAAAAATCTGTTCCCGAGTTATTTTAGGCACATCTATCTTAAAATGATTAAAAATGATTATATTCAGCTAATTAAGCTCTGTCTGTTCACCCCGTTATGGTAAATGACAAAATTGTCGTAAGAAGTTTGGTATTATTGGTATTGGTATATCAAAAGACTCCAGTTTCAAATCAAACTTAGTTTTGCTATTACTATTAACAAAGCGCAAGGGCAAATATTGCAGGTAGCAGGGATGCATTTGGAAATGCCATGTTTTTCCCATGGCCAGCTATATGTAGCCTGTTCGCTTGTGTCCAATGCCCAGAATTTGTATGTATTTGCGCCAAATGGAAGGACATACAACATAGTATATAAGAGCGTCGTAAAATAATGATCTATTCTGTGCCCATGATTGCAATGGTCAAGAACAAGCGGAGTAAATAAGGGATGTTAATTAACTGTAAGTAAAATTTAAGATGGAGTAGGATCTTCCAATTCGTGGCAAGGCATAGCCTATGACTCTACTGACACACACTCCGCTACTTCTTTTCTACTCCTACACTTAATCCTGATTTATATTGTGTAGTTTGTTTTTTTCTTTATCTCTACCTCTATTGACTAACAACCTCAATATGTTCATCGTTTTTATTGTCATATTCCCTGTGTCAATCGACAACCTGAATTTATTGATAAAATCTACATTAACGCGAGCGAAGTCGCGGGCAAAAGCTAGTAATGTAATACATTTACAATAATTACAATAAAAATGTAGCTCTTTTGGTACTTCTTGTCATCTAGGTATATAAGCATATAAATAATACACTAACATGGTCTAACTAAATAGCTCATATTTTTAAAAATATTTTCGCGACTTTGCATTTATCAAATAAAATTTAGAACTATATTTCTGCAGCTATTAAATAATAACTTGACCAAAGTTAAATACTACCTCACTTTTATCAGCGTAACATAGTTTACATTTACTTGGCTGATGAGCTCACAAATAAATTGCAAGAACTTCCAAAACACGTTTGTAAAATTTATATTCTGCTTGTGATCCCGTGACAATAATTATTTTTTATAACAAACTTGATCAGCTACGTCTTGATGGTAGATGACATTCACATTATGTTGAAAAGACTAACAAAATATTATATTCTGAAAATTGAAAAATGACACCTGAACACGGGAATCGAACCCGGGAACTTTGGCTTAGTACGTCAATGCTCTACGACTGAACTATCCAGGAGTCGTCCCGTGCCTAGGATCATTCTTCACTCATATTTTAAGACAGAGTCTATGATGGACGTACGGAAATCGTCAGCTTTATTCACTAGCCATCAGATAACGCAACCATCTTCGACTCGGTAGTTGGCTTGCTACTGCCACTCGTACAATTATTATTATAATTGTACGGATAATATTAAGAATCAAATAGCCGAAGCTGTTATTAATTTTTTTCAGAATATGATATCTAGATGGTGAATTCCTCTTTAAAATTAATAACAGCTTCGGCTATTTGATTCTTAACAAAATATTGTTAGCGACGTTGACTACTTGGTGAATTCAAATATATTTTGAATACCTACAAGCTGTGCTAGTGTTAAATTTTCCACTCAGAATTTCTTTAAGAAAAAATTGAATTAAGTTTAAAAAAAAAGAAATATACAGTTGATACGATCAACAAAGTTTTTATATTGTGTTATTCTATAAGATCTAACCATTTTGAGGTGACCTGGTGGTCTAGGGGTAAGGTGTCAGACTTCTGTGCTGAGGGTCCGGGGCTCAATCCTCGGTACCGGCACAGATTTATCTGATTGCCAAACCCTTCCTTCACCTCTGACAAGACGTGTATTAATCACAACATGTGAATGTGTGGAATGCCAGGCCTCCACCGTGGTTCGGATTCCACGTTAAACTGTAGGTCCTCCATTTCATCTCACAATCACCCTACCATTACACATTAGCGTAAGTGCGTATAACCCGAACGGGTAGTAAGACGCGGTGCTAATAATAATCTAACCATTTGCTTGTACTTACACTCAAGATATTGCCAACATTTTCATCAAAAATGATGGTTTCTCCCACATATGACATTCAGACTAAACATTTCCTTAAAAGTGTTGCCAAGAAATTAATGAACCGAAAGGAGTGTGCTCTGGTTCATATGAAGGAAATATATGTAAAACTAAGCATTATTTATAAAATTTGCAGGCTTGGCTTTGCAAACAATGCTATATCAAAACAGACCAAAATTGTTGTAGTATTTATGTTGTCATCCCGCTCCGGTAGTTTCAAGGAAGCTGTTACTCCCATACCTGTCAAGAACCCAAAAGGTTCTAATATTACCTTCTCAACACTTGGATCAGGTAATGTAGCAAGTTTACAATTCTATGAGGGGGATGGGATGGAAACCAAGTACTCCTCAACAAAATAAACTCAGGGAAAATTTAAATAAACTTTATTTAATAGAAATTCATAAATATATTAGTTTACAGGAGGGCAGCGTTATACTAAATACAAAGTATTATATATTCACATAAGCCAGAAAATATACAACAGAACTTAGGAAGCAATATCTTATACAAAAATAAAAGATATATAATAATATCAAGAAAAATATTCACAGGAATATTACTTAGTAAATAACAAAACAAAACAATTACATACAGTACCCTTAATGGGTCAAGTCTCATATATACACTTATAATATGCTTAGCAAATGACTGAAATTTATGTAACAAACTCGAGTATACAAAAGTTAATATCTTAGCGTCCAAATAATTATTTCATAGGGAAACTCGACAAGATAAATATAAATTATACTCGATTATATAATAATCTACATTAATCAACTTTTTTCCACAATTTAATATCCTAGCAAATTATTTATACTGGAAAGATCAAGAAAGACGACAAATAATTAATACTCTGGTAAAGAAAAATCCAAATATTACCAGAAATCAATATAATATTATTTAGTTTTAAAATTTATTCATTCCAAGAAATATGACTCAAAATATTAAGTTTAACAAATACAAAAAGTCCAAAATGACAGAAAAATAGTTAAGAGTCCAAAAAAAAACAAAAAAACTGAAAAATAGTTAAAGCACAAAACTACAGAAAAATAGCTAGAATCCAAAAAGTTTAAGAAATCGCATAAAGGGCCGCAAACAGGAGTCTATTTGATTATCTCTCAAAGATTTCGGTGAAGGATGAAATAAAAATGCTATTACATCATGAGGTGTTGATAAATCGCATGTCATGATCAGATGTTGAGCCAAGAAGTCACCATTACAAGATGCAAGATGCATATGGCATGCTCTAATGCTCCCTGAAGGGGAGTACGAGAGCCAATTCCATCATGTACTGACCAATTGGTCACACCATCACGTTTACTGAGCTATAGGTGCGGGTGGTTGCATTTCACGAAGGTTTCTGAAGTATAAGAGCAAAACATATTTTAATTGTTATGTCGAATTGAGTTTGCAAACCGGATTTGGCTTTTTAAAGCTACGTGCGGAGACACTACTGCGTAAGAGTCTACCGCTGACCAAATTTTGCACTTCTCGCTTATCCGAGCAGGGTTTCGGGACGTTGGTAGCACCCGCCATGGTCGCTGACATGTTTCCCCAAGACCCTGGATAAGAGGATTGGTGGAACAGGCCCGGGAAGCCTGTCGGAAAAGGCCTGCGCAAGCTTCCGGAAGTGGTGTTTGATGGTGGGAATCTCCGAGTCCCGGTACAGAGTCACGTGACGAATGTACCACTGGCGTACACAACTATCCTCAGACATAGTTTCTGTAATACCTGCATCCTTCTCATATACGTGTCCATAAGGTGACCCCGAGTGGGACGCACAATCAAGAATAGGTCTGAGCAACTAATTGTACAGTGACAGTCCATTCCTCGTGGATAGGGCGCTACGTATGTTCAGCAGTGGGCCTAGGCACCCCAGCCTTTGCTTCACCTTGGTTATTCGTTCAGTAGAGTATAGTACAGTAGCACCTTTCGGCTATTACCCACTCCGATCCTACCAGAGACAGTAATGCTCTCTGGTCTGTAAAGGAATACGGGGCTGTCTTTATGTTTCTTGAATCAGAGAAGTTCATGTAAAAAGTTTACTAGGATTACATTCTTTCAGGCATGGGCAGGTAAAGTTCAATTTGACATATTGAATGACAACAGTTTATTTAATAATGATGACATTTGGGTCGTATGGTAAAACATACAATAAATGAAAATGTTGTTGATGTGATCACTGATATTCAATTAGCATTATACATGATTCCAGAAGCTTCGATTTTGTACATTTGGGGCTATGCTTGCTACACATTTTCTATTCAAATGAAATTCATTTTTGAATTGACTTTATAGTTGATATGATCGCTCTATTTCAACGAACTTACAAGAGGAGGACTAACCAGTACATCAACAGCTATTTTGAGGACTGAGATTATTGGACATTAAATAATGAAGATTATACTAACCAAGAAAATTCTTAGATAAATTTCTTCAGCACGAAAATCAATACAAACTTTTTCAATGTTTGCCTGTAAATATATCTGTAACGTTCCTCATTTATAACAATTTACTTACAACTGTTTCTGCGGTAATTCCTTGAGTGAATTGTTTTGATCGGTTCTGTTAACATTTATTAACAACCATACCGAGTACAGGAACTATACATTTTCCAGTGAAAGTTCGTGTTAAGTAAAGAAGAAACAGTTAACCACTCTATTAAAAAAAGTTTCAAACTACTGCTTAAGCGAATGGTAAGTTTTAAAAGTAAATAAATAAATATTTATTTGTTTTCATTGTTTGAATATTTTTGCTTATTAAAATATTAATGTTATGTAGAATTACATTTAAACATAATTTTCGTCACAAACTTGTATTGAATTGAGATCTAAAAGAAATAACTCTTATTTCTACTAACATAATATATATATTTATTTAAGAGTGGGGCACGGAATTGGCCTGGGACCTTTGAATAGTGCAACCATGATATTTACAAGCTTCTAGCCTTTATAATTTTGTAGTTTCCAGCATAATGTTCCAAGAATGCTTGTGAAAAATACGTAATCCTTATCTAGAAAATATAAATTTCAAAATATTACTTTAATATTTATTTTTTGTAACTCTTACACCTCTAAATTACTTTTTCTTTAATAATATATTGTCACCACCCCCTACTTTTACCTATAACGTGGGCCTTAGAATCTGTCAGTATATTCTATGGCCGAAGATAAGGGGGAGGTGATGGGGTATAATTGTGTGGGCTCATGATTGATGTTAAACTTGGGTTTTAAATAGGTTTGTTAGTGCTACTAGTATGTCTATTAAAAATGTGATGTTGGTAGTGATATGAGAATGAAAGAACTTAGAGAATACTCTGAAGCTTGTGACAAAACGAGGTGTTGCTAGGAATTCCCCTTGGCCTGTCTGACTACCAGGTGAAATCTCTACACGGTTCCCAACCCCGGTACCCTGGGCTTGAGCGACATCCCTCAAGATAAGTACTGATGAACCGGTGTCCTAATCCGTGTAGTCCCGAATCGGGCAGAGTGACCCCTAGACTTCGGTGTTGATTAGTCAGCCATGATGGCTGGTTCTCCTATCTTTTATCCGGGCCCACCCAGCCTGGTTTCTCACTAAGGAATGCTGACAACACTTTTGTGGTCAACTCTTCTAGTTTATTTTATTATATAGTGGTAAGAACAAGCTGCAACGCTCGTTTTGTCATTCGCAACTCACAATATACAATATTACACAAACTCGCCTTCCAATTTAGGCCATGTGGTTACAATATTTAAAATATGTTTAAATTAATTATTAGACTCGTTTATAGTGACTCATTAAATATTAATAAAGTATTCACATATTTCTCCATAACAATCGGCAGAAGGACCCTGGACGTCAGTCCAAGCGGAACTGCCACTGTTAACACCCTTGCATGACTCATACTGCGAGACTTATTGTTTATCTGCTCTTCACCTTTTCCGCTGACGGGTATTATTCTCACACTATCATTTGCACCTTTACAACATTAATTTGTATTTCAAAATTAATTTTTACTGGTTTTATATTCTAGATATACGTATTGCTTCCAGGAAAGCTTTTAATTTAGATGCAGGTAGGAAGATTTCTACCAGCTATTATTACCAGCAGTTATTCATGAATAAACCACATACTCTGAGCTCTAGACGATTTAAAAAATCTCATTTACAAAAATTACACCAAGCTCAATTTTTTTTATGACAATGTAAGTCTATTTTTAGAATTATAAAAAAATTATTATGGTTAGATTATATTTAAAAAAAACTCTCTGAATGAAATCTAAATACATTAACATGTGAAATCCTTTCTTGACTTGCCGTTACGTCACAGGTATAGGCAACGTCCTTAAAGGATCTCCTCAATACTTTTCATTACAACTGGTCCATCATGATCAAAATAATTTCTGATATTAAAAATAACAACTCTACTTTATAGATTCCCCATGACCTGCTTCGATGGCCCCATGGTCTAACGCGCTACTTTTGTAGTTGACTAGACTGCCGATGACGGGGAGATATAAGGTAGAGTCACAGTCAGGTGTACAGTAGGCGATTTTTCCAAAATGGTTTTCCACTCTACCTCCACGCAAATTAGGGTACATTTCCTCTAAATATAACCTCCCTCATTCCTAAAATCACTATCGTAACTAGTATATAAGCGTATAGACCGAACGGAAATCTTGAGAATCTCTTTTCTAATATGATTTTTTTTTCCATCTGAGTCCACTTTATTTAAACTAAACTTATTAAATTTATTTGGAATGAGATTGTTCCCCATCCATTCCCACCGAAAGTATAATCTTCTACGAACATTATTCACACTTTTATAAATGAATCTTAACGATCCCTGAAACTACTAAGATTTCAAACATTTTTCTACAACATTAGTATAATGAATGTTCTTATTGTAGTGTCTCCGACTTGAAGAAGAAGAGGAGCAGCATTTGAACTTTATCAATTTGGAGTTAATCAAAATTTTTTAAACTTTTTTGATAAATAGTTAAATAAAATTATTTTATTTTGTTAATTCACTTTTAAAATTATAATTTCATATTATTTTTTTCCCACAAAACAACTTTGGACTTGAAATATTTATCCATATATATAACTGTTGTTCTTTATCACCAGGACAACTAAACACGTTGTAAGATACAAGTGACACCATTAGTAATATAGGAGTGCATCTGTGTATTTTATTGTAGCTCGCACTTTAATTTCTGCATATTGTTTTATTTGTCAAGTCCAAGACTGTTTATTTTTACTACGTTGAGAATGTCAATGTCAGTTAAACCGTTTGTTTATGTCTAAGAAACAGTTCTTCATTACAAACATACAGTCACACATATCCAAGTCATATTTGCCCCACAGGTACACCCTAATATTCTTGCATGTTTTGTCAACGCCTATGAGTCCTTATACCTAGAGGTCCCAAGATGAGTGATCGGGTACTCGACAAAAAACGAGACAGGAGATAGAACAATCGACGTCCCACATTTAAACACATTTTATGCTGTCAGATTATTTATAGTGATAAAACGGGAAAGTAGAAAGGAATAATTTACAGTTTGGTTTTTTTTTGTTGAATTATTTGCTATCTCCATTATGTTTATATATGCATATTTTACGTCATTTGAGCATGAGTTAAATTTTTATTTCTTCTTTATTTACCTCTGTTTTCTTCTTTTATTTCATTTTAAAATGTCCATAAATGTAGGGAGATGTGTTTTTAATATTTAAAAATAATTTTGAAGACTTATTATAAATTATAATTTTAATTACTATAGTAAGTTTAACGTAAGTATAAGTTTGTGTATTCTCAACAAGTGGTCAAATGTAAGAGAAGGCGCTAGTATTAACTTCACCCAAATAAAAATATACTATTATTATTATTACTATATTGATGGCAATTATTATATTCTAAAAAACATACATTATATGAAGAGCCAAACAATCATTTTAAAGGATCATTTTACCATAAACTTGGTGTAGTTAATTTAACATCGTACGTAATTTCAGATTTGCAGTGTTAAACATAGTTCCTCACGGAAATGAATATTTCTACAGATGAACACACTTCACACAAACCCTGAAATGTTTAACCTAGATTTGAGGACAATATAAATTATGAGATGTACATAATGTAGTGATTTCAACTTAAATTACTCAAATCTCGGAATAAACATAGTTTCAAAAGATTTTTAATAATTTAATTATTGCTATACATCTTTACTCTAGCTCTATTTTATTAGACTGTATTCAAAATTATAATTACAGGCTGTTTTGTATTATTAAAAACAATTACATATAGAGGATATTTCACCTAAAGCAATAGCCTTTTTTTAATAAATTTTAGATAATATATAAATCTCACTCACTAACTAAATGTTTCATAGGAGAACATCTTTTATCATGTGACGAGTCATTCCCAAACGTGGGGACGTAGACAAATATTATTTATGTTTGGAGGAGTAGCAACATAATATTAAGTTATGTATGCTCCTATTCATCCAGACTGGTCATTAGATCTCTGTAGAGAACTCATTATTACTAATGTCAGTCAACAAACTGTGAGTCCAGCTACTAAAGTGAATCACGGTGTTGAGAAGGTTGAAAGCTATTAGATTGGATTTTGTGGTGATTGATTTGTATATTTTAGGCAAATATGCCAAGTAGATTGTGAAATGTTCTCTGAAAATAATGCCACTCATGATGAGTGGGGAAAAAGCAGAATGTAAAGAGGGAGGGTATAAAACCCCAATATAAGAAGGAAAGCTGCAATGGACAGGGATGGACCACAAAAGGTTGTCTCTCTAGAAGCTAAAAGCCCATGTAATTTCTCTCGTGGTTATTTTATTGAAAAATCTTGGTGGGAGGTTTGGGGGGTAGCAGTTGGTAAGAAGAGGGTGGGTTTCCCACGCGGCTTTCTCCCACAATCCTTTGCGCGCTCCAAACACTGTCCGGGGAGGAGGAGGGAGCTCCCAAGAGTTGTTACAGTTTTTTTTTCTCTTTCTTCGGCTACGGGGTTTTATAGACTCAGCAAGGGCCAAAGATGGGGTAAAATTCCCCAGGGATTGTCAGATACCTTGAATAAGACTGAAGAGAACTCTCCTGCTTGTATAATGGTTCCAATTTTGGCTCCCAGTAATGACAAGAAAAAAATCTATTTTTGAATTAGGTTCGCTACAGTTCTTTGAGGGGTAGATTAACATTTTTATTATAAGTTGTTAGATTTGTCTTACATTTTTAATTAGGGAAAGTAACTAATGAACCCTACATACATTAAATGAGTTAGAAGTATAATCCGAATTTTTATTAGGTTCTTGGAAAAACTAGCACGATTATCTTTGTATTCAAGAAATCATTTATTATATTTGATAAGTATTAGTTTTGATCCTAAGAAATACATAAATAAGGATACCTTAAACCGTAGGGATTGAGAGCTGATGCACGCTCTGTAGAAGCTCCTGTAACTTATATTTTTACTCTTAGATTATTAATTTACATACAGATTCTATTTACAATAAACAGATTACACTTGTAAAATATGTTCTATTTAATATTTCATTATTTAAGGATGGCAAACTCTAGAAAGAAGACCACAATAATTTTTCAAATAATAATGATAATAAGAGATAATGAGTTTTATAAACGTTTCAATGAGCTTGTGAACGTTGATTATATCATCACACGTGTTGACGGTTGACCAATTAAACACCCCTCGACGTATTTGACCGGCTGCCTGTACAAATAGCTAATACAAGACTAGAACGGGAATTACCAGGACGTGACGAACACGCCATTTAATAATTGTAATTTCTACTACAGACTGTGTATACCAAAATTTTGGAATCATGGAGACATTTTGTTTCTAGGCGTGTATGAGTAATGGTTTGTTTGCACCTGGGACCTCCCTACGGGTGTCTCAAAAATGGTTGGACTCTATGTTTCCCACGGCCAACGTATAATACATTTTTGTATTCTTGGTGGAGAATATTTAACAAGCGCTCGGATATTCCTACACTCAGGGAATTCTGCCTCCAATTACTACAAACAGCCCACTTTACAAAATGTTAGACAGTACTTCAAACTAAAAGATTTAGAAACTTTTAAAATAAATTGTTGCCTCTGTGTGCCTACATTCATTTCAAATACTTATCTAACACCGCAATTCAAGACTAATGGATTTTAAAGTACATTAGCTGTCGTCGTTCTCTAATTACAGTACCAATGTTAAAAAATAAACTGAACCAAATGATATTATTTTGTTATAGCTGTAACAACTATTTCTTCATACCATTACTATCCACTAAAAATGTTCTCAATTTTATGCAAATGAAATTGCCACTGGTATATCTTAATTTGCCTTTATTCCTTGTTTAGCCCATTTAAACTTCCAACCATTAAAAAAAACACATGAGGGACACAGAGTTTTCATGTTTTGGAAATTTGATTCGGTTCAAAAAATTAAAACCAGAACATTTTTCAGCATTAAGCGTATCAAACATGCAACTGTAAGCAAAATGAGTCTAATTTCTGTGTTAATTATTGTTTAACAATCAATCAAAGAAAATCTATTCTTTTTCTTACAGATTTATTAAATAGTTCAGTAAATAAAAGTGGTGAATGGGTTATGTATTTTAAAGTACTTATATGTATGATGTATGTAAACGATTATATTATTAATTAAATAGCCCAAATTACAGGTAATTAGCTAAATTATTAGAGTAGTAAACTATACGTTTCGAGATAATTAGTGATACAGCTTAAGAAACTATGTGAAGTTGTTACTTAATTCCATTTTCATTAAATTTAATTAGTGATTCGATCCTACGCTAGAAGGACTATTTTTCTTTGATTTCAGTGACCATAGCATATTGTTCCTCACTGTTCAGTCGGCCCTTGTATCTTCCCTCCGCACTTGCACAGGCCGCGCCACCCACCCTCTCTACATCCTGGACCGATCCACAGTCCATGTTCTCTGAGCCATCCGTGACGATTTCCCCAATGTACTCAGCGCCCACTTTCGCAACCTGGATATGCCTACCATCAAGGACCACTTCCGAAAGCTGGCGCAGTCCTTCTACGACAGACTTCCCGGTGCCACCAATACCTCTTATCCAGGGGCTTGGGAATTACGTCATCGACCCTGGAGGGTGCTACCGACGTCGCAAAGCCCTGCCCCGATAAGCGATATGTGTCAAACAGTGGTTTGGGAGGCTCTCACACAGCCCCCCATAGAGTAGTGTGTCCGCACGTGACTCTAAAAACCCTTATTCGGTTTCCCAACATACTTTTTGTTTTTCCCACCAATATTAATAATATGTTTTCTTTGTTTCAGATACTTCGCGAAATGCGACAATCCGTCTGTTAGATTCCGAAACCCCACGGTGTGACCAATTGGTCGATACGTGTTGGAACTTGCTCTCGTGCTCCCCTTCAGGGTGCATCAGAGTATGCTAATGAGATTTCGATTCCGATATTCCGATTCTATTGGCTCACTTGGTGGCCACTATCGCTCACGTTTTCCCGCACCAATGGGAAGCTCCCTTTTCTCCCATTGGACAAGGCTAGGCAATAGTGGAGGGTATTTAACACGGTGGTTCCTCGGTCAAAAGCCAGTCATAGAGTAGCTACCCAACCCAGGTGTGCCATATGTTTGAAAGAGTTATTAAATTGTCTTATGTTACGAAAGAGCAATATTCTTTAACCCTCTCTCTCTCTCCACCATCACCCTACCTCCCACCGCGACTCATGTTGCCGGGACTTTATGTTCCACCGAGAATCACGTTGCCGGAACTTCCTCATGTTCCACCGCGACTCACGTTGCCGGAACTTCCTCATGTTCCACCGGGACTTCATGTTCCACCGCGACTCACGTTGCTGGAACTTCCTCATGATCCACCGCGACTCACGTTGCCGGAACTTCCTCATGTTCCACCGTGACTCACGTTGCCGGGACTTCATGTTCCACCGCGACTCACGTTGCCGGAACTTCCTCATGTTCCACCGCGACTCACGTTGCCGGAACTTCCTCATGTTCCACCGGGACTTCATGTTCCACCNATGCTCCACCGCGACTCACGTTGCCGGGAGTTCCTCATGTTCCACCGCGACTCACGTTGCCAGGACTTCCTCATGTTCCACTGCGACTCACGTTGCCGGGACTTCCTCATGTTCCACCCCGACTAACGTTGCCGGAACACTCTCGCCGACCTTTTACCTACCCCTACCCACACGTGTCTGACCACAACGTTGCCGTCGTCGCGACATCAACCAGTTACCCCCGAAGTCGCAGCGAGGGATAACAACCAGTAGCGTTCACAATTCAAAGAACGACATCTGTTCTTATGACAAAGTGGGATAACCATATTCCTCCCTCCCTCTGACATTGAAACGTGAGATGGGTGAGTCTGGTTCATAAACAGGGACGGGAAATAAAGTCGAAAATGTGAAACCTTCCTAGGACTAGTTGCTCAAAATAGGAGTTAATCTTTGGCAATGCGGTACATGGCATCAGTTTCGTAGTAGACTGGGTTACCGGAGATGGTGAGGTATACGTTCAAATTTTGACATAGAGTTTATCGTTGTAATTTTCACATCCTATATCCACGCTAATAAGGGTGTAATTCCCTTAAACTACCCTTCTCATACATACCGTTTAAAACTAGGCAATTACTGCTTTACTGCCATTACGGTATATTTACAATTTGCTGGCATCTAAGTGAAACGGAAACTAAATTAATATGAGAGATAATCGATTATTACCTATTTCAAATGTTGCAGTTTTGTTTAGTTGCCGGTTTTATTGGAAGCTAAGAATAGAGTAGTGAGAATCATAATATTAAGATCAATTCTCGATTCTTTCGATATCAGTAAGAATCGAGGGTATCGATGTATCGAAGAATCTAGTTTGACAGCCCTAATTAGTACATATGTGTGTATGCGTATAACCCGAACAAGTAGTAGGGGAAAAAATGCATTTTTTCAATTGTGTCCTACTCCTGACCTGGGATAAACACATTTTAATTACACTGCTAGGATAGGGATGAGGAAAATAAAATTTAGAACAAGTGTATCCATATTTTCATGAAGAGAGAGTGGGAAATACTTTAGGAAAAGCCACCCTCATCACATTCACACCCAAATAAGATTCGAACCCCAATCTTCCTATAACCGGCTGACCAGACAAGAGGACCCTGACATATAGATGACGTGACCACAGTTTAGGTTAAGCCAATTCTCTCCTTGGTGCTAAACGTAGCTGTTTCGATAGAATCTTCTCTCGAACGTTGAACTGGTTTATTTCTGCGCATGGTAACACACAGTGATGGGCTGGCACAAAATTGCTCCAGTAAAAACAGCAAAGTGAGGAACATGACGATACATTTTCCGACCAACTTTCCCTCCCGTCTGAAAAGACAACTTTGTCGAGTGGTGGAAAATGAAGGATGAAATAATGATATTAATAATGGGCGTTCATAGAGTGTGTTAAAAGTCTCGGGGCCGACTATGTCAAGATAAGAGCGGGGCAAGTCAACTGGGCCTCTCTTATGGGTGTTACGAAGATGAAATTATCAGGCAACTTGTGTGTGTGTGGCTTTCTGTTCATAACTCCTGGTGTGATATTTGCTTTCAAACAGGTCTACCCTGAAGCGAGCAGATATAAATGAACCAATAGATGGAAGAACATTGAAATGAATGGGTGGACAAGAAAACAACAATTACAATTTTTTTGACTGTTTATGAGCAAACTTGGTACTATCTGATTAAAATAGCTCACCTTAAAAGAGCTAACTTTTTTTTTATCACCACGTATCAGTAACCGTTCGGGCTATACGCATAAATTAATTATTCTAGTGGAAGCCGGTTGAGAAAATTATATACTACTCTTAAAGAAAATGTACCCGCATTTTGCGTGGTGGAATTTTTTAATAATAATAATAATATTTAGCACCGCGTCTTACTACCCGTTCGGGTTATACGCCTAAGTACTAATTACGCTAATGGATTGGGAATTGGGAGGGTTGAATTAGGAGGAAGTGAACCCGCATTAGCGTGGAGGAAGAATGGAAAACCATTTAGGAAAAACCACCCCCAGTTCACCCAACCGAGATTCGAACCTCGATCTCCCCGTCCTCGGCGGTCGAGCTCAACACGACTAGCGCGTTAGCCAACTACGCCAACAAGGCGGGTATGGTGGAGTTTAAAAGCCTGAATTAAAACCACCTTCAGTACACTCGACCAGGATTCGAAACGTGATTTCCCTGTCACCATTAATCCAGTATAGCATGAGAATGGCGCGGTAGACCATGCGATCACTGATGTGGATGTTAATATAGAATAACTATTTTTATCTGCATAAAAACTAAAACATGATTTAGCTAAAGCAAATTTTATGTAGTAAAAATACTTCATTGTTGAACAATACCTGAAATATTTGTTTTATTATTCTATTAAAATAAAACGACCCGCATCTTTGGTCAAATTATCTAAGGCGTCATTCTCGAAATAGACTGGACTACTGATGACGGGAATTTTGGGGTTAGAATCCTTGTCTGATGAACTGAGGGTGATTTTACCCAAATGATTTGCCATTCTATTTTCACGCAAATATCGGTACAATTAATTTAAATTCAACCTTACACATCCCTAACACATTAATGTTATTAGTACATATGCGCATAAGTCAGTAAGACTTGGTGCTAAAAATAAACATTAATTATATTATTTTACTGATGATGTGATGAACTGTATTGATTCCATCGTCTGCATTCAAGTTATCAGCTAACATTCAATATACACATTCTCTAATAATAATGATAGTATAATATAATATATCTACTGAAGAAAGACAGGAATTGTGTCACTCTTGCTCAGACTGGTAGATAGATCGAGAAGTTGAGTAAATGCGATTACAAGGCCACATCCAGTAACTTACTTAAACTCCTAAAATAAAACCTGGGGGATGTCTCGTTGCTGCGGCTTTGGGAAAAAATGACGGATGTACTGTAGTTGAGTGGTCAGGTTGGCCGATAATGCTGCCTTTTTTTTTTTTTTTTTTTTTTTTTTTT
>CABFWB010000273.1:225546-281781 GCA_902151455.1 Timema bartmani
TTTTTTTTTTTTTTTTTTTTTTTTTACGAAGGCCATGTGTAATTTAGTGTTAAAAATTGACCGTAAATCAAACTTCTAACTTCTAGATTTGACTATCAATGCTTCGTTCGTTCCACCCTATGGGAGAAAGCGTTCTTTCGTAGTTGGTTTGTCAACAATTTTTTCGTTGTTCAGTCAATATTTTGTATGCTATTTATTCAACCTTGATTTTGTTAATATGTCAACTAATTTATCGTTGTTTGGTCGGTATTTTTCCAACTGTTAAGTCACCCTTTCTTTCATTAGTTGGTAAACCATTCTCTCATTGCTTTGTCAATTTTTCTTCAGATTTTTGGTCACTCATTCTTTAGTTGGTTACTCAAATTCACAAAATTACTAAACATTTATATTTTTATTCCTTTTCTTCAGTCATTTTGAAGTGTAATGTATAGATTAATCTTTTATATTCAATATGATAGATTTGAGCAAAGAAATATTTTTTGTAATCCACAGCGTCTCACTACTTGTTTGGACTATACGCATACATATTAATTACTTAATACAGTGAGTAAGCTATAATTTTGAGGGAATATACTAGAATTTGCATAGCGTAAGAGGGAGAATTTTTTTTGGAGAAGCCACCCACTATATACCTGGCTAGGATTTTAACCCCAACTAAATGAGCTTGACATTCAGATCACGTGCCCACTGGTGTTTTATATATATATATATGTATATATATAAATATATTTATATATATATATAAATAAATATATACATATATAAATATAAACACATAAATATATGTACATATATATATCCCTATTTATTTTGATTAACAATGTGAAAAGTAAAATACATCTCAATGTTCTTATATTCAAGATATAAAATATGTGTAACGAACTGAAATATTACGTATATTTGATTACAAATTACATTCATATTATTTCTTTGATTCATTACCGGAATGAATAACCAACCTTGATTATAAAACGACGCCTAGTTTCACAGCGAGAAACTCGTTTGTATACATCATTTCACAAAGTCGTGTTATTTTGTAGTAATTACAGGACAATTTCCCATCATTTAGATTAGCTTTTTATCTGTTTGCTGTATAGCTATGTGAACCAAGCGCGTTCATAACGATGTTTTATCTGCCAAACCATGTAAAATGTGTCCATGCCATTCCATTAACACAACACACACGATGCTGTAGGCTGAATCAGGGTATTATGGACCTCAAAGAGGAAATTCTTATGTTCCGCCACATACAGCTAGAAAAACTGGATGTTTCTCACATAGGGGGAAAATCCAGGAAGTCTTTGTGGTCAAAAGGCTCATGTTAGTTATAATTTCACTAAGAGTACGCTGGAAACACAATTTCTCATAATTAAACTTATCCTGCCTTTGTATAAAATACAAGTATATATATATATATATATATTAACAAATTAATTACAAACCATAGGACTCATAAGATCTGGATGCCAGGACGAACACAGGAATAGAGACTCATGGATCAACTTAACCAAGGATAGAAACCCTAGCGTCAGGAATTAAAACATCTGAGTAACAGAATGAACATGATAATAATGTATTTGAAACTACTACCCTTTCTATAAAACCATATTTAATTATTGGGCAAGGTTTGTTGGAGAAACATAAACAGCGAGTCGAATTAATGCCAGTTTAATGATAATACAGTTTAAGTATACAATACAACCTTATTTCAAGGCACAGTAATTATTTTCGTCTGTGAAATTAGGTTATACAATAAGTGGTAAGTGTCTCCTTAATAGGAGTAACAAACAAGGGACAGTGACATCAAAGTCTTTAAACAGTAAAAAAAAACACAAATAATTATAATTATAAAGAGAGGCTCAAGTGGATATTCCAGTATAATAGCGTGGACATCAAGTAACTATTATAACAATAGACCATTACAACAAAATAATATTTTAAGACAGCAAAGCGTTTAAAAGGTTTAAGTGATCACCATTTACTTTACAAAGGCCAATCACAGATGACACGTGGGGGCTATTAAGAGCATTCAAAGAGGCGATTGAGAGGCTGAATCATAATTAGGAAAGCCTAATTAATGAAAATACATGACAGGGAACAAAGCCTAAAAAGTGACATATAGTGATATATACATATATATATCGAAGCATAAGATAGCTCCGGGTAGCTTAAACTTCTAAATACATAAACAAAGCCAGAAGGGTGCAAAACACTCTAAAAAGGGACTAGGTGTTCTAAAAGAGCTTTAGGAGAAAATTCCACAGTTATAGTCATAAAAAAAGGCAAAGCCAATAGATACAAGAAAGGTATAAATATACAGCTATTACATCCATGTTCAAGAGACTTCAACAGCCACTTTGAATAACCTTAAATCCCCAAGTATCTATGTTCCTAGATATAAATACTATAAAACATGCAACAAGGCTCTTAAGGACACCGTGTAGCTTTTTAGTTGCAAAAATTCACATCTCAGTGTAAACAATATAGACAATAATTCAACTTGACTAAGCTACGCTAACACATAATGTGTCCTAGCAACATGAGGCTAACTAAAGACATCCTAATAAAACTATTAAACTATAAAAGAAAAAAAATAGTTGAATAGACAGGTCGCCACCAGTACAGGTTTTCCCTGAAGGAGAAATTATAGTATCCTACAAGTAGTTTTCGGCCGGGACGGCGAGACCATCCATACCATCCTTACGGTTGGACTACTTGCGGCGTGTGTCTTGATTACAGTGTTACTTATCCAGGTGAAGAGATGAAGAAGAGTACAAAAATGGTGGGTGGAACATCCCAATTTATATGATCAAACTTGCGGATGAAAGGAGGTGCGTGGAAGGGGAAATCACTGTTGTTTTATTGTGCATTGGAGGGGGGTGATCCCGTGGCGCTAGCAGCCAGACACGTTAACTTGTGGAGAGCTTAGAGCGTATGCGCTAGATCCTCTTTTCTTTGCTCAGAGCACATCACACGTTCAGTTAAATCCGTCAATAGCTCACATTATCGCTGTCGGAACTGGTCACAAGTTGGAGCATGGATCCAAAACTAGTTTACATGATCGGAGTACATGATGAGTCAAAAGCTACTATAGAAGGTGGTTGTATAGTGTTTTAATAGAATGGAAGCTATTTAGGATCAGAGTGTAAATGAATCATCTCTTATTGTGAAGAGTTAAAGACCTTAAGCTCGTCACATATTTACAAACTAACTTAACCTAAGATAGCAACACTATGACCAGGAATTGGAACATCTGGGTAGCAGGATGAGCATGATAATATATACTTACGAACTACATTAACCTAAGCTACAAGTAGCCCTATGGCTTCTTTGGTGCTGACTGACAGTTCACAGCTGACTTATGACAGTCAACATTTAGGTATATAGCTAAATTTTGACTGTCAGAAGTGACAGCTGCTAAACACATGTTTTTTGCAGATCATATGGTTCGGTGCAGGGATACATAATTTGGTCTGGTAGCTTTTCAAAGCCATCAGCTGTCAGCTGTCAGTCAGCACCAAATAAGCCATGGGGCTACTGTAGCAACACTATTATCACGAATTGGAATATATGGGTAATGGAATGAACATGGTAATGTATACTTATAAACTAACTTAACCTAAGATAGCAACACTATGATCAGGAATTGGAATTTGTGTAACAGGATGAACATGCTCATGTACACTTACAAATTAACTTAACCTAAGATAGCAACACTATTATCAGGAATTGGAATATCTGGGTAACAGAATGAACATGCTAATGTACACCTACAAACTAACTTAACCTAATTTCAGAAATGTAATACAGGGTGGACAGTTCACCCATATTATTTTAGTTCCGAGCCGATATGTAACAGGAACTTCTAGACTTATAGTTCCTCCATAACCATTAAGCACCAGTAAGTATCTCTATGACTCCCATTTTTTCCAAAAACCTCTCGATCTAGTGAATACCTGATCTCAGGTCTGAGAGGGCCGGCTTCAAGGTATCTAACACTCATCTCGTGATTTATACCGTACCTTGGTGAAAGACGAGATATTGGCAGAGGTGAGTGCCAACGTGTCGCTAGAGTGGGCTAGACCCACGACCTCCAGGCCGGGGGCAGGGTACCCCTGACCTCTCTCCCCTCCTCTCGATACACAGCGCTCTCCCACTTGACCACTTTTGGTACGATTCCCCTCTGGTATAATATTAACGCTTATAGCTGGAGATAAGTGGTCAGAGATGCCAACTGAAGGTCTCTGGAACACGTGTTATATTAAATTACAGGTCTCTGGAACACGTATTACATTAAACTACAGGTGCTACATTAAACTACAAGTCTCTTGAATACGTGTTACAATAAACTACATGTCTCTGGAACACGTGTTGTATTAAACTACATGTCTATGGAACACGTGTTACATTAAACTACAAGTCTATGGAAAACGTGTTGCATTAAACTTCAGATCTCTTGAACACGTTTTACATTAAGTTACAGGTCTTTGGAATACATACTACATTAAACTACAGGTCTCTTGAACACTTGTTACATTAAACTAAAGGTATCTGGAACACGTGGTACATTAAACTACAGGTATCTGGAACACGTGTTACATTAAATTATAGGTCTTTGTAACACGTGTTACATTAAACTATAGGTCTCTGTAACACGTGTTACATTAAACTACAGGTCTCTGGAACACGTGCTACGTTAAAATACAGGTCTCTGGAGCACGATAAAGGCAAACGCTCCGATGCGTCCCTCTCATGTTAGACCAGCTTGTTGATGACGGGGAGATCAGGATTCGATTTCTGGTTGGGTCTACTGAGGATGGTTTATCGTAAATAGTTTCCCTCTCCACGCAAATGCGAGTAGATTACCTCTAAAATGCTTCCTTCCCCATTCCTACGCATTTAGAGTAAATTAGTATGTATGCTTAGTAACCTGACCAGGTAGTAAGACGCGGTGAAAACATGAGTTACGTAAAACTAAGGGTTTATGGAACATATACAACTGAAGGTCTATATAAAACGTGTTTGTGTTCTTATTGCAGTTATATGGAACACGCTTTAAGTCCATTCAGCAGTCTATTTAACACATGTTACGTCCAACCTCCAATATATGGAATACGTATTCTGGCAAACAGAGTATGCATGGTACACGTGTTCCGTCAAACCAAATATATACGGAACACATGCTTTGTCCAAATGCAGGTATATGAAACACGTATTTCATTCACCTCTAGTTCATTTGAACACGTGTTAAATCCAACTGTAGGTTCGTGGAACACGTGTTCTGTCATAAACAGTGACTGGGATACAGTATTTTATTCTATATTAATTTTGTGTTCTTCAAGGGATTGATTTGGAAAGAGGAAATATAGAAAAACACAAAAATTAAAAATACAATTTTTACAATCATTACACTTATTTAATATTATTTAATATATTTAACACGCACTCTCTGAGCTGATTGATGTCAACACACGACCTGTAAGCTAACTTAAATATAAAACAGACACAGCACCCAGCCCCAGACATTACTTTATCACGGTGTAAGGAGAAACTCACTTTCTAGTAATAATGAGTTCTTTGGCCATACCAGGAATCGAACCCTTTTTATATGTGCAAGTAAGAGAATGTGTTATGTGAGCTTTAAGAATGGAGTTTTATGCAAAAGAGATGGAACATAAACTTACACAGCACAGCATTAACTGGATTCCGTGGGGT
Source organism: Timema bartmani (assembly GCA_902151455.1). Lineage (NCBI taxonomy): Eukaryota > Metazoa > Arthropoda > Insecta > Phasmatodea > Timematidae > Timema > Timema bartmani. Next base: position 231,262 of record CABFWB010000273.1, read on the forward strand.
TTAGAACAGAGATAGAAAAACTGCGGCCGACCGGCGTATCCAATCCAGCGCGTGGGATAAATAATTAAAATGTGTTGCGTAGTGAAGCAGGCTTTATTTTTATAACACAATAAAACTGTATTTTTTATAAAACCAAGCCAAAAACCAACATTACTAAACTTTGTAAATTATGCCCATAAAATGTATGGTAGTATTTGCATCCTCATATTCATGAGAACAAGTATTTTCAAACACGAAACTTAGGAAAAGTGAGCTTATAAACCACCTTATTAATTATCATGTCTTCTCTCTTGAAAATCACCTCCTCACAGTGTAATTCAAATTTAGAAAAAATGCTGAAAGCTCGTTTACAGTTTCACTCATCTCACACCCATTATATAGATCTTCTTAACGAACTTTAAAACATACCAAGCCACTAATATATTTATGATGGTTGTACATGCTCTATGCATTTAAATTTATTCATGTCAGTCTATTATGTATGTTTACAATTTAAAGAAATAATGTTGAATATAAATTAATGAATAAAAGTATTGGGCCCGCCTTTTTTTTTCTGTTTGGTCCTTCTATAAGTTAACTTTGCACATCCTTGGTCTATGATCTCGAGCTGGAGTACCTAGGTGGTTTTCCTAGATGGTTTTCAACTCTACCTCCACGTAAATGGGGGTACACTTACTTTTTAATTCTGCCTTACTCCTCCTTACTCCATTAGTGTAGATATCTGTGGATAGCTCTGACTGAGGGGCAGTCGCGGATCACCAAAATAGCTATGTTTACCTGGATTCTTACTCTAAGACATAAGCCTACACTTGAGATTTTATTAAAAAAATAGATTGGAAGCAGGATTAAATATTTTTGTAAAGTTTTTAATTTTTCATTTCAAGTCCATCTTCTACGGGAACGGACAGGAGAGAAAACTAGCCTTTTGAAAGACCAGTTCGGTAAATCACGTGCACTTATACGCATGCTCATTAAGAGAACATGAGAATCCAGTACACGCAGCTGGGATCCGAACCACTAACTTTGTCAATAGCTTGTTTTGTATATTCCAATTTTCACAGAAAGAGATATTAGAAAATAGAAATATACATTTTCTAGCTACAGTCAGGCAGTCGGGGCTGAGAGGATTATGGGAAGTAAAGAGTCGTCTTACAAATGAAATGTATTTTATAAGAATCGTGAAATCTAGAGACTACTTATATTGATTTTGTATTAGGTTACGTATAATATTAAATTCTAAATATCCTTCTTAAAAATTGATATAAAAATAATCTTACCTATTATATGATTTACATAGCTGTCGCACTTCACTTCTATTATAGCTGTAGATAAATTTAGTGTTAGCCATTTCATGGATATAGGATTAGGAGGGTGAAATTAAAAAACATGTTCCACGGTCATTCCGAGAATGGGATGAGAGAATAAAATATTTAAAAAAACTACCCTCGGTGCATCTAGTTGGGATTAGAACAACAAACTTCCCATCAGATTTGACCCACCGTAATGCGAGTCTGGCATCTTAGACCACTTGAACACCGCTTCGTTTGAAAGAAAATAGTTTTTTTTTTAAATACCGTGGTTTACTACCCGTTTGGGTTATACGCTTATTTACTAATTATTACGCTAATGGTTTTAGGAATGAGAAAGGTTATATTTAGAAGAAGTGTACCAATATTTGCGTGGGGGAGAGTGGAAAACAATTTTGATCAAACCCCCCTCAGTACACCTGACCGAGATTTGAACCTCGATCACTCCGTCATCGGCAGTCTAGTCTACTGCAAGTGTGTCGCTTTACACCATGCTACCCCCCCCCCCCCNCCCCGAAGTTGTGTAATCGAGGAAATGTAGTTATTATATATTATAATGTACAGTACATCAAGGTTGCCAGGACAGAAATTATTGGCGAGACTGTAGACCTACCACTAAATAGTTTCCCGCCATTCACTATCCATTTGACCAAAACACACAAAGTTATGTAATTGAGGCATTTTTGTTTTGTGTCTTCAAATAGCGAGTTTGGTAGATGGGAAGGAATAATTCACCAGTACAATACTGTTCCAACTTGCTTGCCCTGGCAATAACCCACAAGTTACCCCTTTCTGTATGTATTAATGATTTATATAAAACAAAACCAATTATTTACATAATCTAGGTGAGTCTACCAAATATTTTGATTCAGGATAAACAGAGTTTAAAATATTTCTGCAGATATAGATAGCCGAACAAAGAGAATTAATTATTTATATTAAAATAAATAAATAATACCAGTGTAAACCTTGATCAAGATAACACCAAAATAAAAAGTGGGGTGGACTTATAAGTTGCATCATTTGTTGTATTTTACATTCTAATATCAATAATACAGGAATAATGTTGAATGACTACATGTATAACATTAATTATTATTACAAATATAGGCGTTCGTATAGTAGTAAACTAATTAGGAAACTCCTAAGTTTGGATTAAGTATAATTAATATGAAGATAAAATCATGAATTTAGCTCGAAGAAACATTAATGTAAGTTAAAAACAAATTTAAAAATAACTAGACTTAATTTTCTAGGTTTAGCTCTTGTTCGTCTAAAAATATTGGAAACCAAGAGAGAGCTTCAGAAAAACTCGTTCTACGTGCTTAAATCAATATTCCGTCTTTTCCACTTCTACTGTGTACTGACTGAAGAATTAACCTTTACCCACACCTGTCTCCTACCATCTGGCTTACAGATTGTAGCATTACCTTTACCCTATACGGTTTTTTACTTATTGTGGCATTACCTTTCCCATTTCTAATTATTTACTGATTGTAATATTACTTTTATTTCCTTTGTCTACTTCATTCTATAAATGGCTGTATTTTTAATTTCAATTAATATTAAGCATTAATAGCTGTAAAGTAATGTTATTTTGTGTATTTAAATTTTATCTGTGTTCAAATTTAATATGATTATGAAATATTTCTTCTTAACGTTATCACAAAATACATTCATTGGACATTATTCCCAGGAGTCTCCTTTAAATATCAACTGTGTTCCATTTTGAATTTCGTATCCAAGGTAACAGAGCTGGGTAAAAAGTCCCGGCCTACGCTAGAGATACGGACAAACAGTACAATATAAGGCCCAGCGTGGGAACTACTTCACTTAATATACCACCTTTCCTCCTACCTCCATTTCACTTTCCGGTAATTAGGCACCTGCAGGGCTATTATGACCATTCGATGCAAAGTTAGTTGCTACCGCTAGTTAGCTTCACTTTCGAAGAAAAGATAGGGTTTGGGTTATTATGAACACCACATTTTGTATCATCCGCTAGTTTTAGCTTCGACTTTGTTTATAGCGTCAACGCACAGAATAAAATAAGTTTGCGTCAACATGTGGCAACACATTTCCAGAGAATATTATATTTTAAGAAGTTAGAGGCTATAAATTAGTTAAATTTATTTCAAAAATGATGGTATTCATGAATGGACTTTATTCATATGTTTTTATTTTCCCAAACAGCTGATCAAAAGTCACATTATTTGCAAGAAAGATTTAACCTAGCTTAATTTAATAAATATCTTGCATCATTTTGTTTTCCTCCAGTTAAAATGAAAAAATACTAAGCCTATATTATTCAATACACACAACATATTTTAGTCATAAAATCAGAATGTGAAATATGCATTCAAATAGTAATTTCACACTGGGAAATGAATTAATATGAGACATTGGCCAATAAAGAAACAATGTTTTTTGTAATATGTATGCTTTACTACCCAATACCTTATCCATCATATATATGTTGATACTTGAACAATTGTGTCATATTCTACTTTTTAAAATAATTTCAACAGTTTATATTGTAGACTCATCCTTATATGTATTTTTATTTAAAATAACTTTATTTTAGAACTAAAAAAATATGCCTTACAAAACTTTGTCTCAAAAACAACACTTTTCAAACAGTAACTTAATACTTTATTTTGTATTTTTGCTTTATTAGTAGGCATATTTTAAAAACTTTCTCAATTTTGTCATGTCAAAAAGTGACCGTTTAAAGATATAGGCTAGGCCTACAGTAAGATGTTTTTAATTTTTAATTTGTGTGATTGAGTTGAGGTCAGATAAATAAAATCTCTTATCTTTGCGGTACTCAACTTGAACATAGATACGGTGTGCTAATTTTGTTAATTTACATTGTCGAAAAGGTTCTCACGTTCAAGTTTGAATCAAATAGGTTGTGTGATGCTCTTATAAAATAAAACCAGTTATTTAAAGTTGATGAAGACGTTCAAGAATTCCCTAAAGTAGTGTTAAAACTGTATATTCTCTACAATTTAATTAAAAAATAATGTGCATTTATATCCAGTAGGACTACTAAGTTAACAATAAAGTGAACGAGAGGGTGGTTTGGATGGTTAAAAATAATAAAATGCATCTTTTATTTAAAAAGAATTCTTGAGACTTTGGTTAAATTTATTAAGAATATAAAGTACTATATTTCTTTAGGATGGTCTATTTGTGCAATTTATTCACTTCAGGAAAACTAGGCCTAACTACTAACTATTGGTTCAGATATTAGTAAACCTTTTATTATTTATAAGCCTAGGCCTACACCAAACCGCATGTAAACATTAAGCTAGGGCATATTTTGGTTATTTGCAGTCTTGGCTGCAATATTTCATAGACCTACAACTCACTCTAATATGGATATTAATTACCTTACTATGACCGATTTAGTTTAAATACGCTTACATTACTAAAGTTTTATTGAGACATGATAAACATATTCCTTTTTATTGTCTTGTCATCTGGTCTATCCCCGTGTTTTACACTAATAGAGCATTGATGATGAAGGGAGAGTTATAGAATAAAAGTATTCATATTTGTGTAGAGGGAGAGTGGGAAAATCTTTAGAAAAAACCCCACTCATCATACCAAGATAGGATTCAAGTCCCAGCCTTCCCACTATTGGAAAATCAGATCAAAGAGACTGACACTTTGGTAAATGTTATTTCATAAGGTGAGTTAACAGACCACTAGCATCCCAAATGTATGTTGAAGGTACCTACTATAAAACTTACAAACAATAATTAATCTTAATATGGGAATGTCCCAATTATCAATGTGTTGAAGGTTGAATAGTAATGCATTTCGATAGTCTTATGTTTAAAACAAAATCCCCTCTTGGCCTATATTATGATATGGGCCTATTTAATGTTAGATTATGTGAAACACACACAAATATGTTCTGAGATTATTATATTGGGCTAATTAGATGGCAAGTTTAAATCAAGTAACACAAAACACCTAATAAATTACAAAACCTAGCAAATACAACCTCGTAACGCAAACCAATGGACAAGTAAAATGTCTGCGCAACTTAGCGTCACTCTACTAGGAAAATATTTGCGCTCGCAAGGACTTTGCTTTCTCAAAGTGGTCGGCCATAATAACTTTTGACGCAAAGTCTAGCATCTCTCTGCTAACGGTTGCAAATTCTTTTTGCGTCGTGGTCATAATAGCCCTGCTGGACACGACTCGATGTATCTTCATGTACACGAGCCTCCACAACGTGGCACCCCTCATTCCTAAAATTAATATGTTTCTACGGTTAATCTAGTGGAACGTTAAGATTGCATATTTCCACCCCCATCCTTCCCTTAGATTATCACAAATTTCATTTGGACATGTAGTGAAAATTTAATTTCAATGCACGCAGGCATTATCGACAGAACTTGTATTTATGTGCCCCTGTTACCTAGTCAACATGCACTGTGCTGTTATTCTGCGCTGGGAACCAAATGGAATAATTATCTTCATGGTATCAATTGTAAACGTAGATTAGATACTAATTATTTTGTAATAAGTTTGATAATTTTTGGATGAAATTTTCACTGTTTCCTGTATTCAGGTGAGAGCAATTTAGTCTATATAAAACAAAACAATAAATACATCATGTTTGTGTAATTTAACGGGGATATTACTGAGAATAATATCCGTACATATATTAATTATTCATTTGTAATAATACCAATAAAATGCTTCGTGAGCTTTTAGTCGGCACCGTAGAAGCTACAAAAAATAACATCTCAATGCCACCAGAATTTTCTTGGAAAAATGATAGAGAAAAATCCATCCTTAGTTTATATACTTATCTCGCCAGATGTCGTTATTGAACCTTGGCCTCCTTGTGATCCCAATTAGGACAGAAATACAACTTTTTGGTGGTAAATAACCCATTAACTTAAGATCATATCAATTTCGTCTGAACCCATCCGGACTCAAGGATAATAATTCAGTCAATTACGTTGATGTAAGGCTGTTCGAGTAGGATTACATGGTGGGCGTTTGGTTTCAGACCAACAATTTACCCCAGCGAGTACGTGGAGAAACGAGTAGCTAGATATTACCTCAACTCTGTAAGTAGATAGATGCCTGGCATTAGGTCACCCTTTTTCTCGAACGAGTACTTTATGGAGGTTAATGCCTAGATTTTGATATAGCTGGACTTGATTTGAAAATTGAGCTTACGATGGAATAGCCGTATATTTATTTATGTTTGATTAGATTAAGATAAAATACAGTTTTTAAAAGTTAGAGTAGTAGCTAAACACCGCGCTAAGACTAATTATTAATGATTGAAACATCCTTATAATATCATGGAATAAAAGCTAATATCATCTTAGACTCAGTAAGCATTTTTTTTAGCATCACGTCTTACTACCCGTTTGGACTAAAATCATATGTACTAATTACTCTAATGTATTAGGAATGAGAACGATGGAATTTAGAAGAAGTGTACCCGTATTTGAATGGGAGGAGAATGAAAAAACAGTTGGGATAAAACCCTTTCAATACACCCGACCGAAATTAGATACCCAATACCCTAGTCCTCAGCAGTTCAGACTATTGCGAGAGTGAGGCTGGAGAAAACCGGGTGCTATACTTAATAACGATCTGTTTGGATGCGGTATTATAGCCATTGATAAGATATGAACATACGCACACCAGCTACTATAAAATATGCTGTTTTTCCCACGCCACTTTTCTGCAATATGGCCCAGAAAAGGGACACATAAGCCCTACTATTGTTAACAATGACTTTAAAAAGCCTTATTAATGTTAACGATGATTTAAAAAAAAGCATAATATTAACACTCTAAGGGAATGATTTGGAAAGTTATATAATTTATTTGAGGATCTAAAAAATGGCGAAGAAAAGTTACGTAAATATTTTCGTTTTAACAGAACCGCAGTTTGAAAGCATTTTGCAACTCCTACAGTAGAACATAAAGAAGAATGTCACTAGATAGAGAAAAGCAATTTTTGCTAAAGAAAGGCTTGCAGTTTATATTTATAGTTAATTGGAATAGAGCACTAGGCTAAATCATCGTTTAAATTAGGAGGGATAGCCAGCACACTTACCTTGGTGATACTGGAGTAGAAATTGTTCAGATAGAACACTATAGAACACACAAACACATTTTTAAGGACAAGCTTTTACTGTCACAGACAGCTTCATCAGGCCAAGAGAGTAGACTGATGCTTGGTTGAACTGCAAGGTTGACTGTCCACAGCTGACTGACTAACAGTCTGAACTGAACTGAACTGAACAGTCAGACTGAAAAACAGTCAGCTGTGGACAGTCAACCTTGCAGTTCAACCAAGCATCAATCTATTCTCTTGGCCTGATGAAGCTGTCTGTGACAGTGAAAGCTTGTCCTTGAAAATGTGTTTGTGTGTTTTATAGTGTTCTATATAAACAATTTTTACTCCAGTATCACCAAGGTAAGTGTTCTGGCTATCCCTCCTAATTTAAACCACAGTTTATTTATAGTGAAATTTTTAGCATTTTATTTTCATATTTTCACTTGTAGAAAGCAGATAAAAGCAATCGAGGTCAAAAATGAATTCATGCGGTATTTCATGAAACGAGATGAATGTGTGCAGTAGCGATTGTAAATGGTTATTCGTGTATTAATAGCTATACCTAAGTGACGTGCTTGTCTTAAGATAACTATTGAAATGTTAGTTAAAAACATACAACTATTACTACTATAGGAATATACTTTATGTATTACATCACTCATGACTCGGTGAATCGATGTGTCAGTTGTGTATAATAGTATTTGCAGAAAACATTACCAAACTAAGCAGATAAAATACATATATACATAACTGTTTCATTCATATTCTTAGCTATTGTTGCCCCAGACTTGTTTTTTCTATTCATATTTTTGTAGTAACCACTACTTGTCTGCCTCAAGCAGCGATGCAGTTTTATCTCCTTTCATGGAAAATAATTAAATTATAGGGACACTTTTTAGAGTAGTGGTGTTTATAGAATTTCTGTTTTAAGTTACACGAGATTGCCCTTAAATTCACCTCTGCTATGTTTTGTAAACATGGCCAAGTCAAACGAATACTATATAGAAAAGTTTTAAAGATTATGTCACGATATTTTTTAATTTGGTAAGGGATTAGGAAGGTTGAATTTAGAGGAGGTTTATCCAAATTTGCGTAGGGGAAGAGTGGAAAATCATTTAGGAAGAACCAGCCTCAGTACAAGTGACTGGAATCGAATTTAGATCTACCCGTCATGGAAGTCTAGTCTATTGCAAGAGTGACGCCTTAGAACATCTAACCACCGAAGTGGGGGATATATTTATAGTATATATTCATAGTATTGCTCCAGAGCTGCGAAAAACAGAAATTGTAATAGTTTTGTCTATGCCACTTTGGCAACGTGAATTTCCAGTTTTCTAATTAAGGGCTTCCTATGGAAATCAGACTATAGTTTTAATATCCTTCTTTTATTCAAGATTAAGATGAAATAAAATGTAATTTTAGTTTTAAAGAGTTTTTAAAAATATTAAATACAGTAAAATAATAAAATCTATTCTTTGTAGAATATATTTTTATTTTGAAAGTTCAGTAATTTCTCATTAAGTTTGTTAAATTAAAATAATAAAAAAATAATATTTATTAATTTTGAGAAATGTTTTCGTAGAAAATATTCATGAACTTGTTTACGAATGGGAGATATAAAATAACTATGAGTAATAGTCTAGACCTTGACGCTAATTGATGTAAACAAATTTCAAGCACATTTGCCCAAACTTTCATTAATTTTGAAAATCTTTTATAAGAGATCAAAAAGCAGTAAAAAGCAAATAATTGATCTTTAAAAATAAGATAAAATTAATTTACATATTTTTATGTCACTTGAATGAATGTGACAAATATTTAAATACATCAAATTATAGTTAGTCTGATTTATTTTGTAGGTAAACTTAGCAATGAATTCAGAATTCCCTTTATTTGCGGCGAATGTAGATACAAGAAAACGTGATGAGATAATAGAAGTAAAAAAAAAGTCTTTAGCAAAAAAATATTCCGACTAACTTTTTTACTTCTTACAGAGAAGAACGTTTTATTTATTTTAAAACGACCCAACAGGTAAACTTTTACCAAATAAAATCTAGCTACTAACATATTTTTTCTGGCTCTTTCATTGCCACTAAAGAGCAAACATAAAAAAAGCCAAGAAGTAGAATAATTAGTTTCCCATTTACCACGACAGAGAAAATAAAACCTCCCTCTATTTCACACAGACAAGTGAAGCCCTTTAAAAACTAAAGTAAGGAAGGATTTTAAGAGATTTAACGGCGTTAGCAGTAGAGGATAGCTAACGCAACTACTTTTATAACAAATATACATTTTACATACTGATAGAATATTTAATTGTTCAACACTCAATGACAAGCATTTATCTTATTATCAATGAAAATAAATTTAAATTGATTTGAATGATTGTTAATATCGTTATTGGGGTGGTCCTTAGAGTAATTGTTTGGATTACTTAGTTGTGTATAATTTTGCTAGGTAGGACTAAGCTTAACAACATGTATATGATATTACCAGAATGCCAATTCATTATTGTTATTATTATTATTATTATTATTATTATTATTAGCACCGCTTCTTACTACCCGTTCGGGTTATACGCACTTACGCTAATGTGTAATGGTAGGGTGATTGTGAGATGAAATGGAGGACTTACAGTTTAACGTGGAATCCGAACCACGGTGGAGACCTGGTATTTCACACATTCACAAGTTGCGATTAATACACGTCTTGTCAGAGGTGAAGGAAGGGTTTAGCACTCAGATAAATCTGTGCCGGGACCGAGGATTGAACCCTGGACCCGCAGCACAGAAGTCTGATACCTTACTTCTAGACCACCAGGTCACCTAATGCCAATTCAAACATTCTTACTAACTGCTATGTTGTATGTTACATAATGGTGAATAGGCAATTTGATAAATAGGGTTTTTCAAACTATTTTTACCTAAAAGAGTCACTTCGTGCAGACTGGAAGAACTTGACAAAACAAACAAGCAGGAGGTGACCCCTTTCAGGCAGATAACCATCGAGGTTTTGAGCAGAAAGCACCACAGTTTGTTGTACATTCTCAGGGATTTTTCAAAGGATTAGATGGTGGGTCTCCAGGCCACGCCCGCAAGCCAATTAGAACACAGCAGTTAGTTTCCTTGGTAGGCATCAAAGTCAGACTTTTAATATGTTTTTCGGCGGGCTACTATTGGCAAAAATGTCTACGCTGTCTAACATTTAAATACATTAGTTAACGTTAGAAACCACACATCTCTTCTGTAGTCACAGTGTAGTGAACTTAAACTTGTATAGTAAACAACTTAAGAACGTATTTCTATCTATCTATTTCTTGCGATACACCTACCCTCCTGAGAGTCATCCTGACACAAGAGTATCAACAGGGTAGGGTGACGTATATTATATTATTAAGGTTTTTTGACATTTCTCACGTAAAAGGCGATGAAACACTTGTAGTAACTCTTGCTGTGCCATTTAAGTAATTTATGTCTTACCTGCCCTCAAATCACCTTAATAAGAGGTCACTCTCAACTGGGATGTAGAACAGACTACCTCCAAATTGGTTTTACAGTGTTAGAATCCTAATGGCCTCATCAACACATAAATTGCACCTTTAAGTTAAAAAAAAAGAAGGAAATAACCCTATAATCCATTGACAAAGATTTTTTTTGGTAATAATCTCTAAAATTATTCAATTATCAAGAATTATTTTATTCTAACTAAAACGTGGAGCTATATTAATTCTGAATAAAGTATTTAACTTAGAGATGGAAACTTAAAAACATTAAGTGAATTAAAGGTTGATAATAATATACTTGCTGAAAAATGATCAGTTATTCATTTTACCGAGGTATTTTTTTTTTGCAAGGAATTGGATCAAAATTCTGATTACAGGCCAATATAATACTGGATTAAATATTTGGGTGGTGTGGATTGTATAGTTAGTGAGTACATGAGAATACTATTTAAGCTGTATGTCTAGTGCTGATCATATAACAGTAATCATTTTTAAATACTTTAAATTGACAAAGTGTTTATTTTATGGACGGGATATATTTTCAATATACTTGCGATATCTCTCTTCTTTAAGGTGGCATGAAAGAGAGCGTGAATTATTAAGGTTAGTGTATTTTATAGTTTTTATAGCCAAACACTTTAAACAAGAAAATTAAGATTATTGCTCCAGTAGATATATTAGTTGATCTAGTTTTACATGCATAGTAGTATTTTTAACAGTTCTTGAATATTTTTTATGGACATGAGTTGGATATTTTCTTTAAATTTTTTATCATTGTAGCACGTTAAAACGGCTGTTTAACTTGTACAATAAAAATACCATAAATAATAATGTGGCTCTTTGGCAAAAGCTGATATGTCAAAAATTTGAGGTTTTGAGTTATCATTACTAGTATATTACGTAAAATGTTTTCTTTACTCTGGCAGAAGCTGATATGTCGATTTTTGCTTATTTTTTGTAATATAGTGAAAAATAAAAACTTGATATGTCACCATCTGTGTTTTTGTTCTCAGCCAAAATATGATATTTCTAAGATTGTTTACAAATAATTTTTGTCAAAAGTACTTATTTCAACTGTAGTTAGAAAATCAAGGAAACTTCTTCTTTGCCATAATATGATAATATAAGACGGATCCGCTATAAAAAAGAGTTTGGTATTATTGAATATAAAAATAGTTTAAATCAGGGAGAGGAATTCAAAACATTTGATTTAAGAAGTACAAAGAGAGGGCGACCAGAGAAAGTTAAAATTCCTCATATTCATTTCGCCCCATAAACCAAAAAAAGGTTTGCTCAGTTTGTTACACCTTATAGATCCCTTGTATCATCAGTTCTATCAAAATCTGATGAGCACTTCTGCTGTGCTGCCAGGAGACTGAGCTGAATCATCCGATGAGGAAAATGAGTGATTATTATTAGTGGTTCAAGTGTTTATAAGAACACTATTTAACGTATTAACATTTTTGTATTTTTGTATTTTTATATTCTTGTATTGAGTATTTTTGTACTAACATTTTTGAACTGCTATCAAAATGTTTTAAAAAATTGATTGATATTTGTCTACAAAAAAAAATTAAGAAGAAAAAACTGCAGAATACAGGATTGTACTTTCATTACTTTTTTTTTTGTTTTTTCTAAATACACTATTGAAACATATATAATATGGTTCAATTTTTCTAATAAATATTTTTAAAAATAATACAACCTAACATTGTTTTTAAAAACCTTATTTGATATCTTACATAATACATTAGATACACACTCATTAAGTCTCTGCCAGAACTTGTTATGCTTTTTAAAGCTGTTTATTTTTAAAATTTGGAATTATATATATAAATATAGTTTCCTTACAGTTCATAGAGATCACAAATAAAACACATATCTATAAATTACTACAACATGTTTCAATAATGAAATATCTCCAGCAGTGATATAAAGATCAATATCACTAAAATAGGAGGCTAATTATTTCAAGAGACAACTTGTGAATGATCGTTCAAACAGAAATCTCGCATGGACGGCAGATTACTTGGATTTACTGTGATAATACAGCTGGAGTAGCCGCGGTGTGCTGTATAAACTGAGGAGGCGGGCTATCACCCATTCTTGTCAACTAAGCTACACTTCCCTACAAAGTTTTGATCCCGTGAGCCAACTTAGAATTTCAGTGCATATTTTTATGTCATACGTAAATACAGTTAGTCAATAAATCGTTGCATATTTAAATCTGAATATATATTTTATCTTAAGTATACACATCTATAAATCGTATGAATACTAATATTTAATATTTATAGATGAATTAGTATTAGTAAACAATTGTTGAATTGTGTTGATTTTAAGGGAACTTTAAGTATATGTATATAGAGTATGCTTCTACCTACGGTAAAATACCAGCTTTATCAAATAGGTATGATATTAAAGATACTAAATTTCAATTTTCAAATTTTTATTTCAAAAAGTGTGGCCTAAAACTAGCTTCGGAAAACGTAAAAATGGAAGTTTCTTACCCTCATAGCTCTATATCAAAAATACATTTATGGTGTGTATCATTTCTTAGAAGAAAATTCTTTTGAATGGTGAAAAAAAATAATTCTGTACATATGGCCTTAATGCCTTGGCCTCACGGCTCACACACAAAGACGGACGTAACGGACGCTCGCAACCATAGACAGTGGTGGTGGCCACACTGCGCCGTGGATGCTATGTACGCTATGGACGCGTATCCAGCAATCCGAGGAAACTGAGTTTTGGGGGACAATGTGGACTACATGCATGCGCTAAACAGGCAATATTGAATGTTTGTAGACTAGTTCCATTGACACCTCAGGACTGGACTTTTTGTTCTATTTTTCGTTTAGTATTTTTCATCTCTACTTGCAATGTGCTCGTATTTTTTCTCTTTCACTTTTTTTACTAAAGTATGTCGGAGGTTTTAATTAAATAAATTCGGAAATATCACTGTCCACTGTCTCTTTGAGCAACGGTAAAAGTAAAATATCATCAGAATTATCACAAACTCACGGTACACTATGAACACCCGCAATCTTTGATGAAGACTGGTGGAAAACGACTACAGCGTAGCTTTTTGTGTAGCATACGTAGCCTTCCCAGAATCCATAGCGTAGCGATCTTTGTGGCCAAGGCATAAATCACTATCCTACGGTTCGATTCCCGTGTTCATGTTTTCAGTTGAATCCAGCCACGGGAGGGTCTCAGCTATTGACCATAACCTCCGTCTGGCTCTGGTTCTAATCCCGCTGGTGTCAATACTTAATTTTCCTGTTGCGCAAAATAAGGTAGAGTTGGAGCTCACTAAAAGTGAAATCTCAGCAGCGGATATTTAGTAAGCCAACAACTTGGTGCAGTGTAGAGGGATTATTAACTCCAAAGAAGTAAAGAACAACTCTGACGAATTTTAAAATGCTTTCCGTAGAGCTGTATTGTTTCTTGAAAATGACAGTTTATAATGAAAATATAGTTGTGATTTGGCCGCGAACTTCCAGTTCGCCCTATCTGCGAATCAAGAACCTTGTAGAAAATACAACAAATTATTGTTTATTTAGCTAAATGCTGAAAAGATGTTCCCCACAGAGGAGTATAAAGTTCTCTATCAATACAGATATAGAGGTATATGATTCCAGAAAGCAAAATATTAAGCAGGAAATGCCTAATTTGTTTAAAATCCACCACGTGTCGGCTCAGTAAAAAAAGTTAAGTACACTTCCTGTGTGATAGAATGGCTAGTATTTATTCTTTCCAAACAATAGCCTCCCTCAACACCGACTCGCTAGCAACCATTAAATACCGAGGTAATTGGAGGGTTTGTTTTTCCTTACTCTCTCAGCTCTTGTTCGGAATGTCAGAGTTCTATTTCAAACTGAGACATAGTTGTAACGCTCACTAAACACTCTTTCAGTTTGTATTGTATATTTGTATATAATATGTATTTCTTAATTTTCAATAAAAGTATATATGTTTTTAATTTTTTTAGCTTTCTGCGTGTACATGTGAATGTCAACCATTCCAGGCGAAGGGGGGCTGGCCCGATGGAAGTAATTAGGGGTGGCGACGGTTGGCTTTGGAATTAGATACACACTCATTAAGTCTCTGCCAGAACTTGTTATGCTTTTTAAAGCTGTTTATTTTTAAAATTTGGAATTATTTTGCAAAAGTAATAATTTTGTCTGCTAAAGAACATTTGAAAGTACACTCTTATAACTTTTCAATAATCTATGTTGAAAAGGTGATTTTAGAAAGCTATTCAAAGTTTGTTTTTGCTCTCCTGAAAAATCACAAAAACTGACATATCATTTTCTGCCAAAGAACCACAAAATTGAACACAATGAATGCAAGAGCTAATATATTCTAATAATGTGTGACAAATATTAACTCACGGTGGATTTATGTTGCCGGGAAACGCCCAAGCTCCAGGAAAACTGCCCCAGCTAATTATGCCGGGATCATCCATCTTACTCAAAGGCCTCCCTTCGAAGAAATGGCTGAGATGTTGTTCTCTGGTTGCCACAACATCAAAGAGTGCTAGTCGTCATTCAGCGCAATTTCACAACTTAATCCTCTTTCCCCCTTAGATGTCCAGATGCTAATATATCTCCGAGTTTGTCAGTTCTGTTGCTATATAAGCATCACTCCTCGCTTCACATATATAGCATTTCTTTGTTTCAGAAACTTCGCGAATGCGACAACCCGACTGTTTAGGATTCGAAACCACACGGTGTGACCAATTGGTCGGTAAGTGTTGGAACTTGCTCTTGTGCTCCCCTTCAGGGTGCATAAGAGCATGGTAATGTGATGATGTGATGATGATTATCACATATATATACGGGAGTGCAAGGTGTCGTCCTTTCTCCCTTACGTGTGCTTGGCTACTGGAGCATTTGTGGCAACTGCTATTTTACGTCTGGATGGAGCCTACGGTGAAGGTGAAGAAAGGTATCAGCGTCAGGGTCAGGAGAAGACCACCGGATGAGGCGTTGAAGAATCCAGGGCCTGGGAAGCGACCGGCCCCGAGAAGGAATAAGTTGGTGGCGAGCGTCGGGGGATCCGCTGTCAGTAGCAGGCTTGTGCAGTCCGTCTTGGCAGGGGAAGTCGAAGGTTTCCGCTCGTGGGGACTGAAGACTCCTCCGGTAAAGAAGGAGCTCATGCCGGGTGACAAGTGGTCCACCACAAGCCTGAAGGCGAGAGCTTTAGTGGCAGTTGCTCTTTCGAGGGGAAACAAGCCTGTAGACAAAGTTGAAGCCAGCGGAGCCACTCCAACTCCCGGAGTCGAGAGTGCCGCTGGCCGAAGCAAGCGCGAGTCGCTTTCCAGAGCCAACAAGGCTCGCGTGACCTCCCAAATTACCGGGGAGATGGGCGCAAGATCCAGCCTACCGGGTGTAGGCAGCGGTGCCCTTCCAACCACCAGAGGTTGGCGTGCCACTGACCATATCCAGCAAGAGTCACCTTCCGGTGATGAATCGGCCCTTTTCAAGGCCAACAAGGCTGGAATGACCTCCCAAATTACCGGTGAAATGAGCGCAAAAAGCAGCCAACCCAGCGAAGCCAGCTGGGCCCCTCCAACTACCGGAGATGAGCGTGCCAATGGTGGCAGCCGTCAGGAGTCACTGGCCCTCTTCGGGGCGAGTGACGATCCAGCCCTTTCCAGGGCCAATATGACGGCCAGCGCGACCTCACCAATTACGGTTAGTTGGGCGGAGATGGCCAGGGTGAAGTCAGTGGGGCCCCTCCAACTACTGGAGGTGTGCGTGCCACTGATGAACCCACCCTGGCATCCGGTAGTGCATCCTTGGGTCTCGTCTCGTTGGTCAGTGCCAGCCCCCTACAAAGCGTCGGCAGCAATGCCGATGCGGGCGAGTCCAGTGGGGCCCCTCCAACTACAGGAGGTTTGTGTGCAGCTGATGGCCAGAAAGAACTGTAGGCCCTTTTCAGGGCCGACAGCCCGCAAACCGGGAAGGATGGCAAAATCTCCCGCCAGCACGATGGGTGGAAACCTAACGGTGCCAACGGAAGCCCTAACCAGGGGGAGCCTAGCCGTCGTTCGTCAGTAAAGACCACTGAAAGCTGCACTGACGTGAGTGATATCACAATGGCTTCAAAAACCCGCGTCAACTCCGACGCCTCCCGTCAAGGGGTGACGGTAGGTAAGAAACGCCCGGCTGGAATCTCTTCAAACTCGGAAGACCGGGTCACACGCTTCGCGGGTATCGACAGCTCGTGTGATTCCGTGGACGTGGAGGGACTGTATTCAGGACCAGACCTCCCGTTGATACGCGAAGAGTCAAGCTAGGGGTCCGATGATGAGTCTGAGGGTTTTCAGACCGTAAGACTCCACCGAAGGGGTAAGGCAGGCACCACCAGGAAGCTACCGGGGGGCAACCCTAAACATTTAGGAGGTAGCTCTGGTGATGAGAGCGAAGGCAACGGTGGCCCGGGCCAGGGTGCGCCGGCGTTGGGTAAAGGTCGGAAGTGGCGGAATGCTAAGGGTAGCAACACAAGCCGTGCCTAACCCCAGCCTGGTACTAGTGGTTCTGGCACCATCAGGCGCCGTTTGTATAAGAGTAATAAATATTGTTTGCACTAATTATTGTGTGCCCAAGATTGGGTTGTAGTATAAACATACAATTGAATGTCCAGGCAGTACTTATTAGGAATTGACCGGCCATAGTAATTAAACCACATAGTTGCCTGATAGCTCGCCACTTACTATATGTAATATGCTAGTTCCTCTTCAAGGAGATCATTCTTAGGTTTTAGTAATTATTTATGGAGTTAACAAAAGCTAGCTATCTTATATAACTATCCTCATAGTAACTCTATCAATTATGATTAAATACCCCTTGTTTTCATTCACTATGATTTCTCTATTAATCATGAATAGACCTTTCAGGTCTTAGTCTGGGATTAGCTAGGCTGGTTTGTCTTTATGTATTGTGTCTCAGCCTTATATTATTATTGTTGTCTAACTTTGACTACCGCTATGTGGCGGCAGATGCTGCTTCTTAGGAGAATGAGCATTGATCCTTATTATAAGAGTTACTAAAATAATTATATGTTCAATCTTACGTCTCTTAGTTTCTAGTCATCAAGGAGCTTATTTATATTCCTGCCTATCAGGAAGTATATGATTATGATAACTGAATAAAGTTATCTTTGATAACAATGAACTGTTTGAGCTAATATTAATTTAAAATGTATGTGTTTCTATTTCTCTTGTTAACATTTAATTAAACTTATCTGTTACACTTATATATTTCTCTTATGTCTCATCCTTCCCAAAACATCCTTATTTAACTTTGTTTGTGATTGCAATCGTCACTTTTTCTAATTGATAGGAGAAGCGAGGATTTATTATCAAATGCCACTCTTCTCATGAAAAATATTCAAGTACTTTTGAGATAAATACATCATATTATGTATGAAATTAATCTAAATATATCTACTGGAGTAATAATTTATTTATTTTAGATAAATACATCATATTATGTATGAAATTAATCTAAATATATCTACTGGAGTAATACTTCATTTATTTTAGTCCAACCACCCGACCTCAATTGGAAGGCATGTTTGTCTAAACATTGTATATTGTGAGTGGCGAGTGACATAACGAGTGTTGTGAGGTTGTTATGATGATTTGATAAACTAGAGGAGCTGACCCAAAAGGTGGTGTCAGCACTCCTTAGCTATAAACCCGGCGTCCCGGTTAAAATGGGAGGTTTTGGAGCCCCTCGCGGCTGACTACAGAAGATCGTAAGCTGGGAGGTTTTGGAGCCCCTCATGGCTGACTACAGAAGATCGTAAGCTGGGAGGTTATTGGAGCCTCTCGCGGATGACTACAGAAGATCGTAAGCTGGGAGATCACGCTGCCTGCCACGGGGCCACGTGGGCTAAGTCGTTGGGTCCAGCAAGTACCAGTCAGGGCTGCCACTCGAGCCCAGGGAACCAGGCTCGACGTCTGTGAAGTGACCGCCTAGCAGTCAGACAGGACATTGGGTAAACCTCATACATAACACCTCGTTTTGTCACTAGTTTCTTTATATTATCTAGATTCTACATTCTAACTTCACTTTTAAAATCACATCTGTAATAGATATACACAGACACTGGGGGAGGATCTGACATTAGTCAAAATATTTATTATTATAAAAACTCTAAAAATGCCGAACTTTGCTCACATATTCTTCCCTCACAACTTAATTATAGAAACTTAAAATTTATGTTGACATTATAAATATTATATTTGTATAAAATCTATCAAAGTTTATTATTTTCTCGAAAACCGGGATAGTTTGTATTTCAATTAGCTTAGGTATTATTTGACTAAATATTAGATCAATAAATACAAATTAAATAAATCAAAATAGTAGCCATACAATAAAAAAAAATGCTGAACGACAAAATAATTAATAATTATTGAATTAGATCAGAATGAAAATGAGATTATACCGAGCACTTTTTCAAGTAAAATTAATTAAGCATTACATTCGTGGACTCATCAACTATTATTTATTTATTTATCAAACAAAATGCAAAGTTCAACAACAATTTAAGAAAAATTAATGTTCATTACTTGCGTTATTAGTCTCAAAAGACCCTGGTTTCCCCCCAGGCACGGACACACATTGTAGTAATTTTGTATTAGCACCTACTGTTACCCAGGTACTAAGAATTGGTGTTGTATATTTATTGTTAAGTTGGATTGTAAATCTTGTAAACATATAACCATGTGTTTATAAAGTGCACCTAAATCACTTGGATGGTAAAGAATATATTGTTTATGTATTTTAGTTGCCAATGTGTACCTATTTTTGTTGTATTTCTCCACATTTCTTACCATCAGGTGTTAAAAATGACGTCATATTGTGTTTTACACAGATTAGTTATATTTATTTAACCTGGTTTCATGTCAGACATTGAGAAATTATATTATCCCCATGAAATAGGGAGAATGGTGTTTTTTACTTCTAACATAAGCTTATGAAAATTATTAATCTTGTATATTAAAATAAAGTGAAAAATAATTACTTTCAGTATAGCGTGGATAAAAAACTTTCTCTTACTAAAGACATTTATCTTTACGTTTTTTAAACTATTTCTTTATCTCAAAGAAAAAGTGTTTATTTTAATGTGGTTTGAAAAAAAACCCACATCTAGAAGTTTCTGGTTTTTAATTTTTCCACTGAGAAATGTTAGCTTAAAATTTGCACACATTTTCATGAAATGAAGACAACTTCTAATTTGGTTCTATTTTTATTTCATATGAAATAAGGAGTTATATTATAGGTGCCAATCTTGATGATAAATTTGTAAAATTATATACATTTAAAAATATTATGGGGTTGGGGCTAATGCTCTAGATCTTGGACATTTGACCCTATCTGACCTCTGCTTTCCTGGCGTATGAAGGAATTCATTTTTGAGGTGGGGATACTATTAAGGTGAATTCCACTATCGCCAGATGGTATTATGATACGTGAGAATGATGATGGTGGAAAGCAGAGGGGAACAAAAGTTTAACGTGTGTTCCGAACCACGGTGGGGGCCTGGTATTCCACACATTTACAAAGCGTGAAAGTACACACTTTACCAGAGGTGAAGGAAGGGTTTGGTAATCAGATAAATCTATTCTGGGACTGGGGTTTGAGCCCCGGATCTCTAACACAGAAGTCAAACACCTTACCTCTAGACCGCCAAGGCCTCATTTAAAAATATAATATTTTTAACTATTTTTATTTTTTAAAAAAACTAAAGTTATTCACACGATATTCAGAGAAGGGCTGTGAGTGGTAATATAAATAACTGGACATAGAACTATACAGAGAATTATATAATAGTTAATTTCTCCAAAGGTAAATGGGAAAGTTTATTAATTTACTACGGCTAGTAAGCTAATAAGTGTTTATTGGAAGTCGTATTTCAATGCGTATAAACAGTGAATCGGTCAAATTGCCAGAAATCACATGAAACATTGAAAGTTGTACTATTGATCATAGTAGTTTAAAAAAATACCAAGACATAACTTTGTGGTGAACATACAAAATATGTACTTATAGCCTGTTATCAATATTATGTCAGCGTATATACTATTTATTAAAAGGGACATTTGAATATCCCATGCCTTGGCGTTTGAATGTATAAAATTACTCTTGTAAACCCTTGCATTTTTCAGATATCTTCCTTCATGTGGCAATCCCTCCTCCGTAGTTTACCTCTTCCCCCTGCCCTCAAGTCTAAGAGAAGAAATATAAATAAATTATACCGGAGAGTGGTTGATAAAAAAAAACTAGATCAAACTTAGATCTAAGTGTAAGAATAAATAAGTTTCATCCCACTAATTATTTATTTAGATGTGTTTTTTTTACGGGAAACTTTTTTAATCTTAGATTTTTATTTCCACTTTTTCTCTCTTTAGATAAAGTTGGTTCTGTGTTTTACTATTTGATTTAGTTGTTGTTGTGTTTCATTTTAATTCTTTATTACTATTATTATTATTTTAGTTTATCAACACTTCACAAAAAATTCTGTATTTAATACTATATTAAATATATTAATTTAGGAAACTAAACATGCATCTTAATTGTTTCCAAATCACAAGTCTAAAATAAAATGCTTTAGCATTTTTGGATTTATATTGCTATATGCTTGCCAAAGTGTAGAATCTAATAAAACTTCTTGTTCGGTCTATAAATCGATAATCTAATCTTCATTCATTCTTTATAGGTGGTAATTAATGCATCTTATTAATTTTAATATTTTGATTTAAATATATCATTATTAAAAATTACTTTTGAAAACCTAGGAAAACTTTCCTAATAGGTATATCGATCATAAATTAATTTTAATCATGATCGGAAAGTATTTTATTTTAAAAAAAACACAAGATTTTTAGACGAAGTCAATTCTTAAAGATCCCAGAATCAAATAAAGGGAAAATTTTAAAAATCTATCTACGTTCATTTGACAAGTATTCATAAGATAGTCTTTCCTCGTTCTTCTGTTGATTCTTTAAGATGTTTTCAATAGTGGAACTTTTATAGCGGACAAGAAAGACCCAACAAAATAATATTTTAAAGAACGTGTATAAAGTTTGCAATTTTTTTTAAAGCGTTGTTTATTAGCAAATATTGACGTGAGATTATTTGGGTCTACAAAATAATTAGTTCACTGATAAGCTATTTTAAAATATTATTGAAATAAGTTAGTAATATAATATATACAAATATTATTGTATTTAAATAAACTGTTCTATGGTTTTTACCTTTACTTTGATACACATATTCATGTATTAATTATAAAATATTGATACAAGGACCTCAATGGTAATACATCATTAACATATTTCAAAGAATTAAGATAATGTTCAGTCTGTTTTAAAATATATTCCAATTATTATTTTTCTATATATTTATATAAGTCTTATAGAATTATTTTAAATTTTGGGAGCTTGACGATGACATTTTTAAGCTGGTAAAATATCCTAAGCTATTATATTAATCTAATCACCATTCTAAATTATTATATAAAGACTATGAAGATCATAAGGTATTATATTAATACTGTAATTATCTTAAACTTTTATATTCATACAATGTTTATTCTAAGTTAATGTCACGACCTATCCCTCCCCCCACCCCCGTGGGATTGATCTGTCAGGATAGCTTGCAGGAGGGGTTAGGTTACAGGCAAGGTAATTGAGTGGGCTCGAAATAATATGCAGGTTTAAGAATTTTGGTTTAATAGTGGTTACTAAAAGATAATACAAAATGTGATGTTAGTTGGAAGAAAAAGAGACTGGACGCCCACGCTCGTGGAAGAAGTGGGTTAAATTGTGAATACTTAGACCGATAAAGTTGACTGTTACTGTACGTGACTTCTACAGAACTCAATCTCGGGACCCTGAACTTAACGGATGCCCTCTAAGTACAAGTGCTACTAATGACCCAAATATGTCGTCTGATATGGTACGGTGTTGGACCTAGTGACCACCTGCGATATAGATGGAATTGTGACAGCCCCGTTGCCAAAAAGTAAAATTATTTTATACCACGCTATGGCCCCTTTTCTGGCCAACTTGTTCAATCATTGTTATGAATTGTCAACGTTCTCCTGTAACCTTTCCAAACATGCTAAGCCAACAATTTTAGCGCGTGCGTCCACTCGAGTTGTATAAATCAATTAGCACGAGGATTATCTTGAACTTGTTATATTAATAATCTGATTATTATAAACTCTTATATTAATAATATGCTTATCTTAGACTATTATATACATATTTGAATTTGAATTTTCTTTATTATAGAGTTGACCAATACAGGCCAGCACTGAAACATATATAATATGGCAAAATGTAAACATGATTATTTAAGAACATATTATTAACTAAATAATGATTTTAAAAATAAATTAATGTTATAAAACCATACAGTGAAGAACAGCAATAATAATAATAAATACTATCACCTACTAAAGCAAAATTGTGCAAAACGTAAAACTAAGAAAACAAATGATAGAGAAGTTCCTTAAATTTATCTCTGAGTCTAGCTCTTCTTTTGTGATAAAAAAACAAATTTAGGAAATCTAGAGTTTATGCTACGGATAAAATGGTCAAGGGGGATAAGGCTTGTGAGAGTTATAGTGAGATTAAGAGGCCTGAGAAAAGACATGAATACTTGCATGCTCAGGGGCAAATTTACAAGAACAATTGCTTTATTTTAGCATCGCGTCTTACTACCCGTTCGGGCTATATGCTTATGTACTAATTATGCTAATAGTTTTAAGAATTAAGAAGATTATATTTAAATAAAATGTACCCACATTCACGTGGAGAAAAAGAGAGTGAAACTATTTTGGAGAAACCACCTTCAGTACATCCGACCGAGATTCGAACATCGACCTCACCATTATCGGCAGTATAGTCTACTGCAAGAGTAATGTCCTAGACCATGCGGCCACCGAAGCGGGTCAACGGCTGATATTAAAATATTAAAAATAAAAAGGGCATCACAATAAAGTCTACTAGAAAAGAGAGTTTGGAACTGTAAAATATTTTGATTTCTGTCATAATCATAATAAATTCGATTAAGAAAGAATTTATCATTTTAAGTAGCCACAAATTTACATTGAACGTTTTATAAACTGAGAGAGTCAGCTAAGGTAATGGAATTTAAAGCAACACTTCCTATTCTATCTTTGATCTAACCAAGACAGGGTACGATGTTAAAATACAATCAACTTTATTGAACGGGTCGGTAATAATAAGACCAAGTAGTTTCAATGAGTGAGATATTATAATAGGATCAACATTAAAGTGAAAGTAGAGTTTGTTGTCCAGGAGAACAACTAGATCAATAATATAGAGGGAGCAAATAATGTTATCGTTGAAAAATTTATAAGTGCAAAATACAGGATTAGATTTCCTAGTAAAGGATATGAATTTCGTATTTGATTTTTAGTGGACATTCCATTTTCAGTAAAGTAATGTAGAATACCATTAATAACTTTTTGCCAATCTATACAATCTGTAAATTTAATTGATGATTTAAAATAATTTGACACCCTCCGAAAAAAATAAATAACTAGATGAGTTTAAGATTTTACTATAGCTCTGCGAGTACACGGATTTCAAGCTTCAAGCCAGCCTCATCATTAAAGCTCAGGATCAAGATTGACAGTTTTGTAGACTCGTCTTTTTTGAGCTTCCGCTTGACGTGCATACCAATCAATTTTTAAAATGTGACGGCTATAGGCTATTTAATTTAGTTGATATTAGCAGTTTCACTTATACATCATTCGTTAACTTAACAAATGTTTAAAATTAATATCAAATTTCACATTAATAACACAATAGATGTCTAAAAATACTTTCGACCAGTAAAATGATTCAATATTTTCGTCTATTTTGAATTATCCTCGATTAAAGTTGCATTACCATAAGGGTATAACACGGCAATAAAATTATTAATAGATAAATAGATCACTAAATACTTAAATAATCATTATTTTATCTATTTTAACAAGGTTCCTTTCTAAAGTTATTATTTCAGTTAAATTAAAACATATTGATTGCTTTCAAACCTAATATATTTAAAACTTATATTAATACATTCAAAATAAAAATTGCATTAGTTACTAATCATTTATAGAATTCTGTTGATTAGCCTGTCTAAAATCAGAGATAATCATCATTGCAATAACTATTTTACCAAACTTACTACTTTAACTATTTCATAATGTCTAATAGAAATATTATTTTGACCATCATATTTTTCATTTTAAAGTATGAACATCAACTTTTATAAGCATTAAAAAATGAATTGAAATAAATTTCGTGATAAGATAATTCTAGTGACTGCTTATACAAAGCGCATGCTCATACAAAGCGCATGCTCAACTGAGCATAGATAGAGGAATGGGATTTGTACAAAAGGAGTGAGCATGCGCGATTATTACAGTAAAGACTAATAAACAAAACATGAAACATTTCGAATTTCTAACTAATTTTGGTTATTGCGTTTTCTTATAGGGTAGTTAAAGTTATAGAGGCTTATTTTGGGGAGATATAGGCTCATTAAAATGTTAACTCTATGAAGATTTTTTGACATTTGTTAAAGGGATTTTTATATATTTAAAGACAGGAGTGTTGACACTATTTTAATTATTAATTAATCATTTATTTTTTATTTGAAATTTAAATTTAAAAGCAAATATTCCAATTTTTAAAACTTTTTCAAAAGTAAGCCTATTTACTATTTATAAATTAATGTCATTCTTATTTTAAGAACAAGTTGTGTTTTGACTGGT
Organism: Timema bartmani; assembly: GCA_902151455.1. Classification (NCBI taxonomy): domain Eukaryota; kingdom Metazoa; phylum Arthropoda; class Insecta; order Phasmatodea; family Timematidae; genus Timema; species Timema bartmani. The sequence goes on from CABFWB010000273.1 coordinate 256,996, forward strand.
CACATTTTAAATATAATAATTTACTTTTAAAATAAACAAAATATATACTCACTAAACATTATAAAATTATGAATAAACTCGAGCTCGACTCGAACTCGGGAGCTATTTGTGATACTCAACTCGGGCTGAACTCAAGTGAAAAAAGCCTAAACCTACATACCCCTGGTATCTACCAATGTCATCAATAAACAAAATTACAAGAGCCTTACTTTGGTTAGAATAAATAGCATCGACCTGGCCTCGAGTAGAGAGAGGAAGGAAGGGCAACATACCCCAGAAACTCCATTAAAATCGAGACAGATTCTGTTCTAACAAAACCATATTGTTTGTTTGAGAGTTTATTTTTTTTAGTTGTTGAAAAGTATGTTGATGTATTATTTTTTCAAATTCTTTTCTCAATTGTTACACATATTTGATTATAGCCTCTTTTATGTAAAAACATGTATGACAACAGTTTGTTTCTAACTTATGGGAAAAGTTTCATCAGCTTTTAATAATAAAGCTTGCATTTGCTTATGAAACTATTTTTTATTTAGTTCATTCAAATTGTTCTATAATTAAAGTTGTTTATTTAATTTACGAAATTATGAAAAACGTGAGTGAAATCAACTATTGTATTGTTTTTAAAAAAAATACTGAATGATTTTTTTCCCTAATATAGTATCTAAGCGTAGAAGAAAAACAATAAGGAAATTTAGAAGAATTTTGAATAGAAAACTTAACCCACATAGATAGAAAGTAAGACGCGGTGCTAAAAAAAAAATATTTAAGAATATGTATTTGGACTCTCCCTAGGAAAAATTTGGTGACATTTTCTGTAAGCAAGTTAGTATCAGCAGTTAAATAAACATAAGACCAATCAGCAATGTCCAAATCATTGTATGGATTGAAGTAACCACCACATGTATAATCAATGTATGTGGTGGGAGTAGCATTTTTTTAGCAGCAATAATTACATATATTGTAATCAGTAAAGGCGGATGGGATTAATAAAATATTACTACTGATTGAGAGCTATATGCTACCAAAGGTTGGAGGAAATGAACAAAAACGAGATCTGTGACGTTTGTGCTATCAGTTCCAGTAAATGGTTCTAATCCTATTAAGTTAGTCAATGCAACAAGTTGAGTAGCTTTTAATTTGGTGTAGTAATGGGTTACATTATGAGCATGGTGATATTTCCGATCAATTTTAAGTCACCCAGAATTATTATTTGAAAAGCATAATTGACCCAATCATATTCAAGAAATGAAAAGGAGTTACAAACATATTTCAACTATTGTTTGGGGTGGAAAATATAAGTTCCAGATTAACAGTTTTTGGTTATCATGTATTGGGATTTCAATCCAGACATTGATGAGTTCTTCTGACCATAATAAAATTAGATTCAACAGAAATATTAGAGCACCACCACCCTTTGTAACAGTAGTTCCGTAATAGACTGTCAGATCTATTAATTTTGTCAGTATCTAATAACATTGAGGTAATATCATTGTTACATTACAGATACGTGCTTCTTCGTTGTGTTGTTAGCCTGAGCCAGCCAGCCAACTGCAAAACAGTCTGTAATAAAATAACAAAGATGTTATTACTATCAGATCAATTGGTATATAATTATACATCAGTGTTTTGGAACCAAGTAAAACAATTTACTTTAAGACACACTTTATTACTATAAGAAGGGTTGAAACTAGTTCAGTAAGAGAAAGTTGTTCTGGGTGGCATTGCCTGAGCGTGGAAGTACGCTCATGCACCAGTTCAATGTAGAGTTAGACCCCCGATATTATCAAACAAATCACTGTTGTGCAGAAATACTGACTTAGGCTAGTGGTTCTTTTAGATATAACCAATTATTATAATTGCATGACTACATCACATTTTGTTCTATAGCTTACAATAAGTTCTCTAAATACTCCAGAACTAGTATTTAAACGCTAACCTCCAACTATCTCTCTCCGCACTTAAGCCATCCTAACAACTTGCCAACAGGGAGTAATACCGGGGTTAGTGACAGCATTCAAATTTGGAGGAAATTAATTTTCATTAACATTGTCATTAGAAAGCCATGTTTCAACCAAACAAATAATAGAGAATCCATTAAAACAAACATTAGTAAATAAATAGATGTCTTTGGTTTAATGACCACGAACAACTTGTTAAAATAATACAATATCACTGGTATTCACTAGAAGTTGGATTTGGTAATATCCATTTATGGTCACGTGTGGGGCTCTGGATGTATCCTCTTATGAGTCAAGGTCAGATGAAACTATGACTTTAGTAGAATCAGACACACAGGTAGACTCCTCAGGGTTGGTCTGCTCTGGCAAAGAAAGTTTCAATACGGCAGCCAGAAGACCAAACATTTGCATTGTTGATCAAGAGAATTATTTGAGGACGAATATAAGTTAAAGTATGTTTTTATGTTTTGTACTGACAATGCATTTGTAAGATTAAGTTCTTTAGCCAAGAAAGACTTGATATCAAGGGAATAAACTACAGTGGAAAAACGGGTGACAAATAGTGATTTAAAAAAAAGAAGATTTGATTGGTTGCTGGCCAGCGACTGTCTTGCCACCAGTAATCTAATTTCGCCCACGAGACGATGATACCAGCGAATCCTTGCACGTGTTGAAATTCGCTGAATTGTTTTTTCCGACGCGACACTACCGTAAATCCATCTTAAGTGCTTGCTGACGCTTATTTTGGCCCAGATTGTGGCTGCGTTACAATTCTGGAGCCGATAACAGATTTTGGTAGAGTTGGAATTTAGAGCTTGACTAAACATAATTTTAGGTGCTATTTATGGTTTAGATAGGTGAGAAGTAGATGGGCTAGAGTCAATTTGAGTATAAGAGGCTAAGAGTAGAGTGTGAAGATAAAGAGCGCTGAGCTTCTACTGAAACTAGTCATACCGGGGACTTACAAGCTAAAATCTTCGAAATCTAGGATTAAAGAACAGCGTTATCATTGCTCAATTTCTTAACATGGGAATACAGCTCATAAGCCATGCTAATAAGGGAGTCTAACATCTGTATGGTAACTGCTTTCCAGTTAGTTGATAAAGCATTTAGTAGCTCCTCATAAGACTAATTTACTTGAGGAATATTTTTTCCAGGTTCACCGGTCCTCTCTGGAAGAGAGGGTCTGGCTGTAAATTTGTAAGGGTTTTATCACCAAACGAAGATCTCGCCTTTTTATGTAAAGGGTCACATTTGTAAGTAGATTCCCCACTTTTCCTTAAATAAACCCTCATATGTTGCCTCATCAATATTGGAGACCTACAATAACTATCCTAAACTATTATATTAATATGACGACCATCCTAAGATATTAAATTAATATGACGACCATCCTAAACTTTTATACTAATACGATAACCATCCTTAGCTATTATATTAATACGAAGACCATCGTAAGTTATTACTTATTATAGTAATAAGATGACTGTTAAACACAATTATATTAACATAATGATTATACTAAACTATTATACTATTGCAGTGAATATTATATATCTTACTTATTTTTCACAATATCTTACATTCAGGTTAAATGCAGTTATATTAATTAGAGATTGGAGTCCCGACGTTTATATAGCCGTAAAACCAGACTATATTAGTTTAACGTTCAAACCATGTGTCCACCTATATGAGTAGCTAGTATATTAATAGGTTGATTATTATTCTACATTATTACATGAATACGATGATTATCCTAAACTACTAAAGTAATACGATATTTGTGATATACTGTCACTCTGACCCGATGGATACTCAACACTTTCTAACCTCGCTCTTGGTTTAGCTATGTCACATATTTTTTACACTCAACCGGAAGTAATGAATTGTGAGGTTGTTAATATTCTGCAGGGAAGGTGTATTTTATAGTATTTTTAGTGTCAAGTCTTGCATCCTCCAAGGTTGGCTGCACAAGCCTAGAATTCTTTGTAGACAGTAGCAAGCACACTGTGACGTCACGATACAAATTTCTTATCTAGAAAAGTTATTGTTTTTGCTTAGCTAAATTAGAAAATAGCTTCAAGTATGTCTGTAATAGGTTGGATACAATGTTTTATTTGGTGTCATTAAAATATTAGCATGCAAAAATTCTCTGTATGTACCGTTTATAAGCTATCTTTGTTAAAATATTTCATCACACTTATTATAGAAAGACTGAAAAATTATAAAACGTTATCAACTGGTTAAAGAATTATCGTATTTTAGAAAGGTATAGGCTTCAAACAAATTTTAAAAACTCAGAAATGAAAGGATTACATACATTAATAAAATTAACTATCTTCGTGAAGAAAGTTAAATTAACTTTTAGTTTTAAGTTTGATGATTTTTTTTTAAACTAAAAAAATCTTACAATTTTTGTTTTGATTTAACGTGGAGTAGTCAAATTGTGAGAAAATAATATTTTATCCAAATGTTACTTTCCTCCTTATTGTTTGTCCATTTTTAATCTTCTTCTAAGATATAGGTTATAAATAATGTTATCGAAGTTTTTATGTCACCTTCAGTTATTCTCTATTTCTTGATAACATTGGTTGCCGGACCGAAATGATATTGATACGGCTGTTGCTAGACCTAATTGATTTTAATACATTTGCTGCCAGACGTTATTGATTTTTATATATTTGATGCCAGAATTAGTTGATGTTGATGCATTTGTTGCCATACGAAATCAATATTGATAAATTTGTTGTCATACATAGCTAATGTTGATACGTTTATTGCCAGACGTAGTAGATGTTGCTACACTTGTTGTCATATGAAATTGATGTTAGTAAATTTGTTGCTAGAAATAGTTAACGTTGATACATTTATTACCAAAGGTATTTTATGTTGTTACATTTGTTGCCATAAGAAATTGATGTTAGCAAATTTGTTGCTAGACATAGCTAATGTTGATACATTTATTACCAGACGTAGTTGATGTCAATTTATTTGCTCCCGAACGTAGTTGACTTTGATACATTTGTTACCAGAATTATTTGATGTTGATTCATTTGCTTCCAAACTTAGTTGATTTTGATATATTTATTTCTAAACTAATTTTATGTTGATACATTTTTTTGCCAAACGAAGTTATACTGAGCTAATATACCTGTCATATGATCGTGTGTTACTCTATCTGTTAGGTAATAATGTGCTACTTTCTGTATGGTAAAAGTACCTGTAAGGTAATATTGTGCTAATATACTTGTCAGATAATAGTGTACTAGCACAACTGCCAGTTGATAGTGTGCTAATATACTTGTCAGATAATAGTGTACTAGCACAACTGCCAGTTGATAGTGTGCTAATATACTTGCCAGATAATAGTGTACTAGCACAACTGCCAGTTGATAGTGTGCTAATATACTTGCCAGATAATAGTGTACTAGCACAACTGCCAGTTGATAGTGTGCTAATATACTTGTCAGATAATAGTGTACTAGCACAACTGCCAGTTGATAGTGTGCTAATATACTTGCCAGATAATAGTGTACTAGCACAACTTCCAGTTGATAGTGTGCTAATATACTTGCCAGATAATAGTGTACTAGCACAACTGCCAGGAGATAGTGTGCTAATATACTTGCCAGATAATAGTGTACTAGCACAACTGCCAGTTGATAGTGTGCTAATATACTTGCCAGATATAATAGTGTACTAGCACAACTGCCAGTTGATAGTGTGCTAATATACTTGTCAGATAATAGTGTACTAGCACAACTGCCAGGTGATAGTGTGTTAATATTCCGGCCAGATAATAGTGTGTTACTCTCGTTCAATTAATAATGTGCTACTCTACCAGGTAATGAATATAAAGACTACAATATCAAAAGGACTCGCTAAGCGTTAAATAATAAGACGCAAGGATATTAATGCAACGGGGAAACAAATGAAAAGTAGAAGTGTGCGCATGCGCATAATATTGTAAGACGCGCGACGCTGACATGGGGGAGTAGGTGTGTAGAGTACGTGCGTCGGGAAGCTCCTGCTTCAGTTGTCGTCGGTCTGTTAGCTCGCGTGGCCACACGGATGTCTTAATTACAGAAAGCGGTGCATCGCGGTGGCGAGCCCAGAACGAGATGTATAGAGGGAGGCGGCACAATGATAGGGGGCGGTGGTTTCTCGGGGGCGATAAGCATCAAGGAGGCGGGAGCTAAAATGTTCTCAGTCCCAAATTAATCTTTGTAATCGCGTTAGTTATTATTTAATCCTGTCTAAGACTTCCATTTGGAGTAAACAAACTTGTGATTGGTTAGTAATTAGTATTAATATTAAATACATTATCAAACCTCTACGTGTGTTGTAGTTATTAGTGCTGGAGACTAAATACATAACTTTTTTCTATGGGTGACAACCCTATAATATTATCGTCTTGAAGATTTATCTTCGTAAGCTTCCACCAACATCGAGTGAGTATCCGCTTAATCAGATAATTACTATGGTAAAGTTAAAAATAATGTGTTGTATCAATAGTCATTATATTTACTAGCAAGGATTTGTTAGCTACATTATGTTGTACGTTATTGGTCATATAGATGCAAAGGGGTAAATAATAGTATATTAATACAATACATAATAAAATATTGTCCTTATTTTATGTATTTTTAATTTTTAATATAGGATCTAAATACATTTACAAAATAATCAAAATAATCAAAATATGTTATTATCATATGTATTGTAGTGAGTTTCAAAATATATTTTCCTCATAAATGTTTTTTTACATTAAATGGTAATAATTGAGCTTTATAATTAGCTTAGTTCAAAAATGTCCTCTTATCTACAATTTTTTTACCTTTGGCAAAAAAAAGAAAAACAATTTTTCAAATATAAGTTATTTATATAAACCCCTTTAGAAACAAATATAAAAAATTACAAATACATTTCAATGACTGTAAAATTTTAATTTTTGGTAACATCAAAGAATTTATTTAACATTGAAAGTGCCCATTTTAAAATGCAGTTACATAGAGACTGTCATTATTGCCCCAAAAATATGTGAGGCAGAGTATTTACTTACAAAATTATGAACGTACTTTCTAAATATCTGTTCCAAACACTAATTGATTAGTTTAGTTGCCTCTTGATTACTTTCTAAACCGACATCACGACTTTGTGCCATGGTTTCAATTACTAATCATCTCCTAAAGGATCTTGTTTCGGACTTTTATAGTGCGTTTGTGGTGTGTGTGGGATAGTATAGTTTAAAAGGAGTATTTCTATTAATTGAGTGATCAATTATACTAGAAATATTAACATGACGTGGTAACAGCAGAAATTTTACCACAAGTTAACATACCCAGACCAAGGGCAGAGTCCTTAGCAGAAAGTAAACGGGAAGCACGATAATGGGTCTGTCCCAAGGAGACTGTCAGTACTAGGGACTGTGATTATATCTAACACTCCTTGATCATGTTATTTCACGTCACCTAAATACCAAAGTTGGACACAGGGCACGGTAAAGGTTTTGAAGAGCTAGGATATGGGACGTTGAACGCTCAGTTTTAGAGAACTAAGCCTCAACTAGCAGTGACAAGTAATCTAAAGTTTTAATTACTTTACATACAAATTAACTGGAGCATAATGAAACAAAGGGAATCTCGCCAGCTACTCACCTGTGCAGGTGGTATCGTGGTTCAATGCATTTGTCTCGCAATAGACTGGATCACTGGCGATGGAAAGGCTAGGTATAGAAATACGGAACGGTGCATTCTGGGTAGTTTTCTATGTGAACTATAACTGTGCTTTTCCATCATCGCTCAACGCCTATGCGGTTTTAAATCCTCTAAAACCACCTTCCTTCTACTTAATACCTTGGATTAAGTCGTTAACAAACATCCTTAAACCACTTTGGTGACCACATGGTCTAATGCATCACTCTCGCGATAGACTGGAACGCTGAGGATAAGGAGATTGGGGTTTCAATCCCGGTCAGCTGTAGTGAAGACTTTTTCCTAAATGGTTTTACACTCTCCCTCCACTCAAATGGGGGTACACTTCCTCTAAATTATATCTTACTCATCCCTTATCAATCATCATAATAAGTGCATATGCGTATAACCCAAACGGGTGATAAAACGTGGTATTTTTTTAAAAAAAACAGTCGTCTTACAACTAAACAAACATATTGCCGATTTGCTCTCGAGGCACTTGACAGTAATTATTACTATAGCTTTATTCAAAATACGAGGTTTTGAGATCGTCTCGTGACCCTGAACAGAAAATATTTCGCTAAGCCACCATGGAGATAATCTGTCCTCATTTCATAAATGTTGTTTACATTCAGACTGTTCATCTCGTCGATAGTTTTCACATTTGTAGTAAATTGGAAAACCTTATAACTAAGGAACGTTTAAATATTGAGTCATCTGGGACGTAATTAACAGAAATAATATAATTTTGGTTTAGGAATTTAAATATTTTCATGTCAAGATAAGAAGTGTTCCAAATAATTTTGGTTTGGTTTATATCGGTACAATAACATATATTCTCTACTCTATAAACCGAACCAATCAATTCATTCAAATTAATAAATTTATCATATTCTGGCAGAAATGGAAGAATATTGGTAAAAGTACACAATAAATATCACTTAAACAATAACTTTAGTAAATGAAGCTGTTCAATGCTAAGAACCATACAGGGGTTGAGAGCTGGATTGAATGTGTTTGCTATTTTTTGTCATTTTTCTCCAATCTTGGCTATTTTTGTTTAATTCTTTGATTAGAAAATTTGATTACATAATACTTATCACTATTGTTGAAAAGGTCAATAAACCTAAAAGCAAAAATATGTTCTACTTTTGTTGTTTACAAATTTTATTATTGACATTTTATTTATTTTTAATATTTCTTGACTTAGAAGACAATTATGCAGCTTCTATTTTTAAAAGTAAATTAAATATTGTCAAAATATAACACAATAAACATCTTTTATATCATTTAAATAAAACCGAACACATAAATATAATTTCATCTAGCAGCCTGCTACATTCGATTCTATAACTTGCGAAATATCGTTTCACTCCCCGATTTATGTATAACTCTTTATATTTTGATAAGATCATGTCCAAATATATTTTAAATAAATTACATTAATAGCTCAATGATCGTTAAACTGTTTAACTAGAAGATAAAAATAAATAAGTGTAATAATAGATATAAGGAATATTCTCAAATATTTGCTAAGAATATCTTAAGCAGAATCTTGGATATAATGGTTTTTAGTGCATTATCTATATTTAAAGAGCTATTGAATTCATTTTAACTAGAGGCTTTTGTTAGTTTGTTTGTGTTTTTCACGTGTCTGTTTTGTTATTTGATGCCTTTAATATTCCTTGATGAGTCAACATTGTAAAATTGTCAGCTGTTTGTTCGTTACAGACTTTAGATGTTTGCCGACACATAAACAACCTTCTATTTAGTTCCAGGCTCTGACAGGCGTGAAGGGAACACCAACAATATCAACTGTTAACAAACTTCAGTAATGATTTGAATAAATGATTATCCCAAAACATGATTTACTAATTATGTAGGTCTAGGAGAGGAAAACTAAACGCCTAACACGAGAACCAAAATAATAATATTTGAGTGATGGGACGTTTCTATGCTTCTATCATAGTGTTCGTCAAATTTTACCAATCGCAGGCCACTTTATAAGCGTTTGATTCGGGGACAGACCACTTAACTTAAAACATTACCTATCTGCCCCCTTGTGAACACAAACATATACTAATATACGTGTTCATCATACGTTAAAAGATTTTCTGTGTGTAGATTTTGTTTCTTATTCACATTTAACACTTAAATTGTGGTAGAAAATTGTAGAGTTAACGAAATTAGCCTGTCAATCTTGTAATCTTGAGCCCTTTAATAAATTATATTTATTTTATCTCTATATACCTGTCTAAGGTCCACCTGGAAGACCACGGTGGACCACATTTTGAGAATCACTGCTCTCTCTATAAGCTCGTGAAATATAACCAAGAGTAGATGACGTATGTTCCAATAAGATATAATTGGTTTATGGGAGGGAGGTAACACGATGATGGCTCGTGTCTCTACAAGGTGTGTGGAATAGAACCAAGCTACCAGTGTTACAATGAGATACAAGTACTTGTTTACGGAGGAGGCAACATGGTGATGGCTCGTCTCTCTACAAGGTGTGTGGAATAGAACCAAGCTACCAGTGTTACAATGAGATATAGGTACTTGTTTACGGGGGAGGCAACATGGCGATGGCTCGTCTCTCTACAAGGTGTGTGGGATAGAACCAAGCTACCAGTGTTACAATGAGATATAGGTACTTGTTTACGGAGGAGGCAACATGGTGATGGCTCGTGTCTCTACAAGGTGTGTGCAATAGAACCAAGCTACCAGTGTTACAATGAGATATAGATACTTGTTTACAGGGGAGGCAACATGGCGATGGCTCGTCTCTCTACAAGGTGTGTGGAATAGAACCAAGCTACCAGTGTTACAATAATGAGATATAGGTACTTGTTTACGGGGGAGGCAACATGGCGATGGCTCGTCTCTCTACAAGGTGTGTGGAATAGAACCAAGCTACCAGTGTTACAATGAGATATAGGTACTTGTTTACGGAGGAGGCAACATGGTGATGGCTCGTGTCTCTACAAGGTGTGTGCAATAGAACCAAGCTACCAGTGTTACAATGAGATATAGATACTTGTTTACAGGGGAGGCAACATGGCGATGGCTCGTCTCTCTACAAGGTGTGTGGAATAGAACCAAGCTACCAGTGTTACAATAATGAGATATAGGTACTTGTTTACGGGGGAGGCAACATGGCGATGGCTCGTCTCTCTACAAGGTGTGTGGAATAGAACCAAGCTACCAGTGTTACAATGAGATATAGGTACTTGTTTACGGAGGAGGCAACATGGTGATGGCTCGTGTCTCTACAAGGTGTGTGCAATAGAACCAAGCTACCAGTGTTACAATGAGATATAGATACTTGTTTACAGGGGAGGCAACATGGCGATGGCTCGTCTCTCTACAAGGTGTGTGGAATAGAACCAAGCTACCAGTGTTACAATAATGAGATATAGGTACTTGTTTACGGGGGAGGCAACATGGCGATGGCTCGTCTCTCTACAAGGTGTGTGGAATAGAACCAAGCTACCAGTGTTACAATGAGATATAGGTACTTGTTTACGGAGGAGGCAACATGGCGATGGCAACTATTGTTTCTCACTAAATTTTATAAAAAAATGACAACTAAAGGACAAGATATTGTTCCAGAAGAAATCCATACCAAAGACAATTTGTGTCTTGTGAAAGGTCGTTCCTTACTCGAGTGGTAACAACGGACAACAGAGCTCAAACAAACAGACAAACAAACAAACGAACAGCGCTCCGAGCGATCTGTTTGATGTATCCTTCCACCCTCCTGATCAAACAGCAATACAAGCTTCCCTGTTACCAGCCCCTTGACAGAAACATTGATAACAGGAATAACATCTCACGACATATATTGTCTTGTGAGGATGTCTCAGACATTACAGCGTGGGCCCATTTAACTCCCCTACAAACGTTCCTTGATCTGTTTCTAGGACAAACATAACAGATACACTACAGATTTTTTTTTTCACTGGATGACGGAGAATAAATTCATTTGAACTGCATAATCGAAGTCAAGCATTCCATATCCCCCACAGGCATAGAATTGTTTTATTTACATGTTTAATCCCGATGTTTTTAACAGATAAGTAAATTTCAGAGGGGTAAGAATAACCATTTGTATCGTATTTCCACCGAAAGTCCCGTGTTAGAACCCTGCCCAGCTTAATATATGTTTAAGTTGCTCTCGATTTTCTAGTTATTAATGTGTGCTATATTGCATTGTATTGTCATAGCCTGCAGCCTTAGGTAAGCTAGCGCATGTAAGGATGACATAAGCCAAATAACTCATGCTGGCAATTGTTCTAAGTCGGCAGTTACGTACGCGAACCAGATCATGTTTCCAAAAATAGATTTTTTGCCAATTAATATAATATAGCGTGTTGGCAAAACCATTAACTTAGGGGAAGCACCCCTTCTTTTTTGGTATATAACAGCAGAGAAGGGGGCAGGGAAGGACGCAAGTTGTTAAGGGGCTACTTCGAAGCACTTTACATACTCAGCTACAGAGTTAGAGCAACTTGTGAGGAGAATAACCTACAGCTTGAGTCCCTGTTTACTACAGAGGAGGGATCCCCCAAACCATGTTGAAGTCTGAGTCATATAATAACCACGCATAGTCGAGCAACCGTGTGATCTATACTAGTCAAGGTTATAACAAAGAAGATAGGTCAGGGCGCAGAACTTCTGAGTAGGTATATTGATAAAACGAGGACATTTTCCTAAACTCTTTCAACCTACATCACATTATAAACAGGAATAGTAATTCATCTATTTCAATAAACAAGATCAAAATGAACCCCACAATTATTTGCCGCTGCCTACCCGTCCCACTAAGCCATTCTGACACGTCGGCCAACGGGTTGGGGGAGTAGCGATAGTCTTGTATTTGTCTACCAACGTTTTATGATAGTGTTATTATTTATTACATATGAGGTAAATATTACATTTATTAATTAAGATTGGTTTATAGTAAGATATGTTTGCTGATAACATGATTATGAATAACTATTAAGCGTTTAGACTAAACGGTTGGTAATAAGTGGTGTTAAAAAAATAATAACTATTGCCGCTACAAAGATTGACCGGAACCGAGTCCAAGTGATTATTTCCGCTTCATTACTTGTGACTGCCATTGATTATTTCCTCTCCATACCTTGTGACTATGAACAAGCGAACAAAAGTGATTATTTCCTTTCCATACCTTGTGACTATGAACAAGCGAACAAAAGGGATTATTTCCTCTCCATACCTTGTGACTGTGAACAAGCGAACAAAAGTGATTATTTCCTCTCCATACCTTGTGACTATGAACAAGCGATCAAAAGTGATTATTTCCGCTTCATTACTTGTGATTGTGAACAAGCGAACAAAAGTGATTATTTCGTCTCCATACCTTGTGACTATGAACAAGCGAACAAAAGGGATTATTTCTTCTCCATACCTTGTGACTATGAACAAGCGAACAAAAGGGATTCTTTCCTCTCCATACCTTGTGACTATGAACAAGCGAACAAAAGTGATTATTTCCTCTCCATACCTTGTGACTATGAACAAGCGAACAAAAGGGATTATTTCGTCTCCATACCTTGTGACTATGAATAAGCGAACAAAAGGGATTGTTTCTTCTCCATACCTTGTGACTGTGAACAAGTGAACAAAAGTGATTATTTCCACTTCATTACTTGTGACTGCCAGGGATTATTTCGTCTCCATACCTTGTGACTATGAACAAACGAACAAAAGTGATTATTTCCTTTCCATACCTTGTGACTATGAACAAGCAAACAAAAGGGATTATTTCCTCTCCATACCTTGTGACTATGAACAAGCGAACAAAAGTGATTATTTCCGCTTCATTACTTGTGATTGTGAACAAGCGAACAAAAGTGATTATTTCCTCTCCATAGCTTGTAACTGCGAACAAGTGAGCCCCCTTCTCCTTTTGAGGTGTGAGTTTAATTATTAAACACAAGGCTTTCAGAAAAAGATCCATTAGTCAAAAATCAGCCCAGCACGAATTTTCTTAGGAAAAAAAAATCGTACCAAGGTTACACTTCCAAAAAAAAGTGTACCTCTTAGAAGACCAGCTCCTGCAACGTCTCTTGGATTTATTTTGCCAGGATATTAAACCACACTGACTAAATAATACAAATTGAGATTGTTCCTATGTCGAGATATCCTGGTTTGAGAAAGTGAGCAGTGATGGCTACTATCTCTTACTGGGAACGTGAGCTCTATATACTTTGGATATGTCACTAATAAATGTGTTTCGTTTCGCGAGGAGAGTAACAGGTTGTGCTCTGACATTGACCATGGGGGAGAAGGTAATAATCCGGATGAACCAACCATCCCTCTATGCAGAAGGTGAAAGCAAAGTAAAAATTAATTGAGGGAGGGGGGATTTATAACATAATATGTACAAAATATTGATTGTGTCACATGTTATATTATGATTCTATCTTGAACAATATATAAACATTGACGACATTTTTAATGGCTTAACTCGATGCTTTTTTCTTTGGAATTAACACATAATATTTTGACGGGAGATAGAAACATCTTCATTTACACACTTACACCCAAAAAAATCTAAAATCGATAAATTATTATTATTATTTAGTACCGCGTCTTACTACCCGTTCGGGTTATACGCTTAAGTACTAATTACGCTAATGGATTAGGAATCGGGAAGGTTGAATTTAGAGGAAGTGAACCCGCATTTGCGTGGAGGGAGAGTGGAAAACCATTGAGGAAAAACCACCCCCAGTTCACCCGACCGAGATTCGAACCTCGATCTCCCCGTCCTCGGCAGTCGGGCTCAACACGACTAGCGCGTTAGCCAACTACGCCAACGAGGCGGGTAAAATCGATAAAATTTAACATATCATGTTCCCCCACTGAATATACCTACTGAATGAAAATATGTTTCAAAGCCTACCTCTAAACTCAAAAGTTGTTTAAAAGGAACAGTTGCCGATATCTTTCTCAAGAGCTCGTCTAACCTCCCTGATAACGTCTAATTTAGGTGGGTAAGACAGATAAAACAATGCATCGAATTTTTGTGTAATTTATGTTTTCTACTTTAGAAAACAGTAGAAATGAAACTAGTTAAACCCTTTTTACTATATTTAAAAGTACTATAAAATTTTAAAATAATTATTTAAAAAATAAAAACTGAATTAATTTCTCCAAATTTCAATGCCGTCAAGTGAATAAAACAGAAAACTGCACCTAAATGAGTTCTCTGGTTCGATTATAATATTGTGATATCCCATTTAATATTTCGTGAGAAGGAATCTTAAAAGAAGTAGTAGTTTGCTCCAGACACGCATAACAGCTTTACTTGGTCACATCAATAATCATACGCGTGATAATGAAACTGTGATGGAAAAGAAAGCGACATAAACCTCTCTCGTTGATTCCCTTTACTCAACTGATAGGTCTGCTCCCTCGCTTGGGCTTATATCAGGTTGTAAAACTGTATTGGGGAGGAGTATAAACCCACATCTAACATATTTCCAAAAATTAAGCCATTCGTGAGAGTTCCATTTTTTACAGTGGTCCATTCCCCTTAAGATGAACCTTCCGTAGTCATATTTGCATTGTAATCATGACACTGAACTTCTATATGGTCTTTAAGTCAAGAAACTTTAACTTGAATCTGAACCAAGGACTTATTTGCACCATTCATCCTATGGTTCCTTTTTCAGTGTAAAGTGGGAAACTTAGAGGTCTCCAAGCAAATATGATCATATGGTCTTAACATTCCTGATAAGGGAAATGTAGAAAAATAGGTTGTCGATCCTATGTGGCACGTTGCCCTGAAGGGGGATGCTGCTCACAACCAATTGGAAGGTTTCCCAACAAACCAAGTTCGTTAATCTGTAGATGACCACTTGGCCATAGCATATCCAGGAAGTTTGGCCAGAACATAGTCTAATTTCATATGAAAACCTGGAAAAATCACTAGATCATTCATACATCAGGTCATGTGATCTTCAGATGTCACTTTTGATGGAGACTATTAATTACCTACAAAATAATACAGACAATATTGTAAAATGCTGTCAATTTTGGCCTCAATAAAAATGTTAGTATTTTTAATAGGCCCGTTTTATAAAAAAATCGGGCTATAGTTGAACATGTACAATGTGACACAGTGACTAATTTTTGACAGAGGAAACCAGAGGACGTTTTACAGGGGAACATTTGACATGGAGTTTTTGCTAGGGAAGTCTTAAACAGGAGAGAGCTTTACAAAGGATATTTGACAGGAAATAACTGTACGGAGATAATTTGTCAAGGGAGCACCAGGGTTGGAAGATTCAAAACTTAACCTAAACTCCCGCTTTTACGCATTTCTTGAAACATTTTGAATAGTTATTAATTAAATGCTCATTTCAAACCACTACTGTAACTTAGTTCTTTATATTTTTTAATTACAACATTTCCAATATAAAATATTATATTTCCTATTTATAATATGAATATTTATTATCTATATTCAATAGATATTATTCCTAATTAGTAATTTAAAGTTGAGATCGGTGGACTTGGGGTAAAGTGTTCACCTCAGGACCCGATATTCTTGGGATCAAACCCAGCTTGGTTCGAAGGATTTTTACCGAGCGATACAAAACCGTAGCACAACTTCCTTCAAAGTGGAAGTACAGTTGTTGATCTAATGTCTATGGCTGCATGAAAATGAACCCTGGAAATTACGTGAAAAATTCCTTTTCGGCAAAATTGATAGGCCATTTCACTCTCACTCATAGAAATTCAATGTTCTGATACAATCAGTCGGATCAGAAAGTGCAGGCTAAATACCTCAAATAAATTAAATGATAGATAAATTATCTAAACCAGGCATGTCAAACTCATTTGATAATAACATTGAACATTAAAAATACTGAGGATGCTACTTTAAAAAAAATCTGTATTGTAATATATATCCTAAGTAAAAATATTCTTGATTAGTTTTTTTTCAAAGAGAAAATATATGGTCGATTAAATATTTTTGGCCAAAAATTTGTAGCCTTTAATTTGCAAAAATGGTGCTAATGCTGAGTTTTAAATATTATGTCAAGAGTAATTTTTATAATGTTGGTCTGCAAGCCGAGAATTCTTTGAATTTTGTTCCTTTTTATGTGAGAAAATAATGGCACCCATTGCACATACTTGGTGCACAAATTAAACAGTTTTGGGGAATAGTTTGTGCCTGTCGAAATAAGAGTTGATTCAGCACACTAACCTCACATGCTAGAATTCTCCAAATTATAACAAATTCCTAAATATCACATTTCAAAAGGTTGTTTTCCCTCGACGTTTAATAAAAAAAATAGGGTCACGTTGCATGATGGTTTGTCATAAGGTCCGTGGGACACAAAAAAATCATGGATAGGGCCACGAGTTTGACATACCTGCTCTAAACTATTAAACTCCATACTTTAATTAAACTAGTTTGGCGTAATCTTCACTAAAAGCATAAATAATAGCTTTGGCTATTTGATTGTTAAATTAGATACTCAATCAGCTCGAACCAGAACACTAATTAAAGTGCGGCTATCTGTACATACTCTTCATTTGATAACAGTAAAATTGGGATCAGTTTTAACAGTGTTAATTAAATTTCAATTTGGTTTTATCTTTTAAAATGCGGTAAAAAAGTTTATTTTTCTCAACTACACTGTGTTTTTCTAGTAGAATACAGAAAACCACACCACAATGTAACATCTGGTTCGAGCTGTATTACTCGAGTTGGGTGCTATCCGCGGGATGAGACAGGATCTTAATATCCGCTTTTAAAATCAACTATTCAAGTTCATCAAGTCTTCCATTGTGGAGATAGCCTACTGTTGCACTTAGAGGCAGCCCAGGGGACATCAATCAGGGGAACATGAAACAGACAGACACACACACACACTCACACACAATTTCTGATCATGAAATTTAGCACATTGTCGTCACATATCTCACATTTTCTTTCTAACAGATTGTTCTGTTATGACAGCGTTCACGATTTATAATGGACGGATTTTAGTTGAATAAAAAAAAAGAGTTCGAGGGAACATTTAAAAAAAAAGCTCTATGGTGTCATGTATCATTGTTGTTGTCAAGATATCAGTTTATTTGACAGATAAAACTGCCATTATGCCAAAATATATGGTGTGGTAAATAAGTGATACTCAGTTTTCTCATCATGAACTATTACGAGAATTCTCCAGTGTTTCTATTGCAATTGACATTCAAATCTTCAATCCTGCCCTGAGTGTGCGTTATTGCTTACAACGAATAAAGGAGAGCTTGAACAGAGGAAATGTTGATACCTAGAAACGTATTTTCTTATGTATCAAAAGAGATTTCCTATCATATATTTGGTATTTCATAAAGTTGGGACAGTCAATGAATTCTGATAAATGATATCAAAAGTTCATCACCAGACTTACAAGCGTAGGCCACCTATCCCTATCTTGAGCTAGTTCTATCCAGTCCACCTCTTATATCCTGTATTTTCAGGTTCAGTCTAATGTTATCCTCCTTTATACATATTGGTCTTCATGCTGGTCTCTTACTATTGGGTCTGCCAATCAGTACCGCGATCATGGTTCTAGATTCTCCAGTTTGCGCTAAATGCTCTTCCCCTGGTAATCTGTGAGATTTGATTACCCTAGCAATGTCTGGTCATTAGTACAGGGTATGTAACGAATCATCATGTAAACTCTTCATCTCTTCATTATCTTAATCCATTTTTTAATTTATTTTTGTCATATAACATATAACATTCACAATCAAAAAATAAAAAACTGGCAAAAACTATTGCTTTGTATATTCCGAGTTTTACATATCTTGACAGCAGTCAAGGTGTTAACAACTTATCGATCGAGTAAAATAGCATGCATTTCCCGATTGCGTACTTTTCATAATCATTTTCATTCACACATCATTATAGAGAGTCAAAATTACTCCTGAGTATTTTAACTCATTGATATGTTGTTTGCAGTAATGTTTAAATAATTATTGTCGTCCTCAGCCTGTCCTTTCTGTATGGCCTCAGCGTTCACTTCTAAGCCTATTTCTCTGATGGCATCTGGTAAAATCATATTTTATAAATTACAATTATCAGTAACAAATAGTGAGATGAACGTTAGATCTAGCTTTCTTCGTGATTATAATCTTATCTGCTCATCGGTACAGTTGACCGCGCCAATAGAGACCTGCGAGATGGGCTCAATATTTAACTGGATGCACTAAATTGACACTGGTGAGCTTCAATTGACTTATACTGGTACCCATCCCGTATGAGAGATACACTTGCTCCATAATATTTACTGTGATCAAAAGGACGAGTGTTTACCGTGCAAATATGGCGGTCACCCTTCAGGCAAAGTAGCAATATCAGCTGTCACCCAGAAACTGATGTATACTGACTGCAAGATTACTGTAGTTCATCCCGCTCATCATTTGTCAGGGTTTACCCGAGTAATTTCAGGGGGAGGGCCATAGATTCCCTTGCCTTGCTTTATAAATGGTCAATTTTTCAGCCACAACCAAGTAGTCTCACTCACGTGCCACTCATGCGCCTAGCTATGTTTCATATTGTTTGCAATTACAGCTGCTAAACAGGAAGGAAACTCGCATTTTCGTGGAGGGAGAGTGTAAAATAATTTTAGAAAAGCCCACCCTCAGTACATGAACAGATTATAGCCCCAATATTCCCATTGCCAGCAGTCTTGCCTATTGAGAGAATGACGCCTTAAGAGTTTTAGACTATTCGACCACCAAAGCAGGTCTACGTGGTATTTTTAATCTGTGAGCCACATCTTACACTCTATCTGGGATATACACTTTAATTAATTAAACTAAAATAATAGGGATGAGGAAGTTATAGCTAGGGTAGAGAACTGGTGAGTAAAATAAAACACCCTCAGTACACACGACTGGGATTAGTTCTTCAACCTATCCTCAACATCAAACTAGACTTGATGGGTCTAACCACCGATGAAGGTCTTATTATATATGTAAGGAGGCAGTTTACCCTAATATATCGATTCATTTATAGAAAGGTTTTTATCTAAAGCTACGTTATATTGATCAAATAATATTAATATGTCGGTTGTTTGTGATATATCATGATTTGCAATAGTCTAGGGCAGGTAAACTGCTAAGGTGGTATTAAGGTGGGGGCTGTTCTATAATATTATTATTCACAACTTTTCACTTTAAATGTCTTATTTGGCTGTTGAAAATAGTAAGTTTAATAAAACTATTATTTTATTCACAAGCTTTAAAGAGTAGTCCAATATTTGAAATACAGCAATAAACTGATAAATATATCGGATACTAAAACATTTAGACTAAATTTATATCGATATTTTTGTAAATACAGCTATAGATATATATTGCTATAGCATTGCCATTCCTACTTATGTGACGCTGATCGTTTATGATTTAAGCTATTTGGCGCTCACTAAAAGAACGCTAATGATGTCTTATAAACGAATTGTTTCTGTTCCTGATAATTCAAACAATTTGGAGATGTGTTGTTTCTCCCCCCAGCCCCTTTGTTTTGTTAAGTTGTCAGCACTCTTCTATTTCAGTTGTCCACCGCGTCCCACGTCTAATTTAATTAATTCACAGATTATTTGCTATGTGACGCTCCTAACCACTGCGCGTGCTGTTATCTATGTTTTAACATCCTTTATTTGACTTCGGAACTCATTAAACTCAGTGTGTTATTCACTCATTTGAATGGGAGGTAATTAAATAAATTTAATCTATGTTGATTGGTATTGCCTCATTGTTTGATTGTGTGTTATTTAAATCACTCAAGTACTGAAATAGGGTACTTTATTTGATTCTTAAATGTATCAAGTTGGGATATTTAGATCGTATCATCCACGACAGCGCGTAAATTACCGTTTTTTACCTAATAATCTATTAACTACTTTACTTTCTACCCCAGCTACAATTATTGGAACAACCAGCTACAAAAAACTAAAAAAGAAAAACCAGGTAAATTAAAATTGAGACAAATAGAAACAAAAATTATAAGAAAAAATATTTTATGTTTATTCTCAAACAAAGAAATACAATATGAAAAATACAAATCACAAACTGTTTCTCACGATCTTTACGGTAGAAAAACTAGAGAATGTCTGAAGAGTAGGTACTACGCTTCTAATTTTGTGATATGCCCCTTGCACGAAGTAAAGTGTGGGAATTACTAGGAAGGATCATCCCTGAGTTGAAGCCAGGGGAGTTTAATAACAGGATTAGGGGGTTATTAGGAAAACTACGTAGTGTGAGACTCACGAAAAATTATCGCGGTACCTATGTCCCAACCACAATTAAGCTAGTATGGCCATTACTAGGACCCCGAATAAAATTAACAAATTTACTTTTTACTTTTTAGCTCGGCTAAAATTAGAGTCTCTGGCTGGTATCACGTCCCCGGCTACTATTATAATATGGTAGCTATATTAAAAAATATTATTTTAAAATTAAAACAGTATCTCTCAGAACCCAATTTCACGCACTCTCAAGTGAAGAATGGAATAAATCGCACTTTGATGCGATTTATGGTTCATCCTTAATCTTGTCCCTAATCTCCTTGTTAATGAGCTATTCAATTAATTGGATATCAAGGGGAGCCTTGGATACAATTTGTAATCTTGGTCTTTTTTTTTGTCAACTGTCAAAAAAACAATGATGGGAATGGAGATAATTTATATACAAAAATAAATTTACAAAATTCTCCAATCTCTTAACCATAAAGTCCCACTACTATGTAAATATATTTTAGAATAATTTATAATCTTAATTAAGCTATTTAACAGGACAGTAATCAAAATCATACACCTTAAACCTTAACTTGTTAACTTGTAGTTAACATAGTTTAAATACAGATTTTTGATTGGCTGTTGCTGGTAAGTTGATTGACATAGTTGATAGCTCATTGTTTAATAAACTCTTCACAAAATATTGGTGATATAGATATTACCTAGTGACAATAGTATAACAACGACTCTTTAGACCATTTGTTTTAAGTTTATAGAAATGTTATCTAGTATTATTTTAAGTGATAGTTTAATCTTTAATATAGAGTGTCAATTTAGACAGGTATTAAGATACTCGTTTATAGATATTTCACAGTTACTATCGAGTGCAAGCACTAGAGTATATATTGAGTGAGGTCAAGTAAGTGATAGATGTCGTATATGAGACTAGAGAATGCAATCACCATTGAGTGAGGTCTAGTGAGTGCTGGGTAGAGTATATATATATACACTGCTGCTTTATTCATAAAGTAGTAAAGTAGTTTAGGCACCAAGATGGCCCAGATAATGCTCTATGTCGTTTAAGAATCAAATTAAAGCAGACTGCTAAGACCAGTTTTTACGCATATAGAATGTGCTACTTTAAACTTTAGTTTAAAATACAATTATAAAATCTTCCCCATCGTTTTAATTTAAATCCAGAATACATGACGTTGAATTTTAAACTTGGTGTTAAAAAAAAGTCTTAACTAAGGTTGTGGCTGTAGGAAAGTTTTGATCCCCAAAATATTCATTATTGGAAAGTGCTCTTGTAGTAATATTGTAATTTTTTAGGATTTAAATTTTATACATTAACAGCTTAGCTTGTTTTTTTCATTTATATAAATGCATATAATAGTATTATGCAAATTACTTAACTTTGATTGGTTTTGGAACTACTTTTATAGGTTTTTACCAATAAGTGTGTTTTTAAACTTGATTTTTAAATTATGAATAACAACTATTACTGTAGATGCGGATGCTCTGTAGAGTTGCAGTTTTTAATTTTATTTCTACTGTACAGCTGTGATTTACAAAAATACAAAATAAGGTAATATAAAAGACTTTTCAGTGCACCATTATGTTTGTATGTAAAGATAGAGCCACCAACTGAAGTAAACAATGTTTGAAAATTGTTTTCCCAAAGTACCAGATGAAATTTTCAAATCAAGGCTGAAATAAGAAAAATGTGGGATAACTTACGTCTGCCCTACTATCAAGTATGAGGGAGTACTTGCATATGTCCCACAGTTAAATATAGGAGAATACTTATATAATATATTCTACTGTCGAATTTAAAGTTCTACATAAATATGCTCTACAAGAAAGTATTTTTTGTCCAACATTAGAGCAATTATAGTACTTAAACATGGCTTGGTGTCAAACATAAGAGAATACTTACTGTATGATATAAAGGAATAATTATAGGGCCTACATATACTACTGTCGAACACAAGGATGCCCTACATGCCCTACTCTCGAACATAAAATAGTACTTATATATACCGTACTGTAGACATAATATAGTACTTATATCTGTTCTTCTGTTAAACATAAGGTAGTAATTAAATATATTAAATTCTGCTGTAATACAGATTGGAATCATTATATTTGTTCTACTTCAAAATATAAGATATTACTCATATGTGTCCTGATATTCAACATCAGGGAGTATTTATGTCTGTCATAGTGTGTTTTATAAAGAAGTACCAATACATATGAACTTCTGTCAAACATAAGGTACTACTTATAAAAGTCCTGTTGTCGAACATGGGAATACCTATACATATCCTACTGTCGAACATACTACTACTGGCCCTGTTCTCGAAATTTGTTTACTAACCATCCCTTAAGAGTCCTGGTTGAAATTGGTAGAAACTAAACAAACCAAACTACTGGTACCTAGCATGTTATCACGTCACGTACAGACTACATATGTGAACTCTCTGGTATTTGAACCAAGGTCTCCCAAGTTCAAGTTCAAATTATGATTAAAGGCAAAAATAACTATAGAAGGAATAATAAACTACATTAAAAATTAAAATTAAATAGATTTATAGAAAAGAAGGATGTTATTTTCATGTTGAACATCCAGTAAACAATTTAAATAAAGGTATACACTGAGAAAATATTTTATTCATTTCTTTCGACAGTGTTTTTTTTGCTATACAACTGTAGAAATATTGACATTAGCTCTCATTTACTTCTATCTCATGTTAAGATGGGACTCTCTCTAAGGCCAACCATTTTGTGCATGTTCGTTGAGAGAGTAATTTGCTAGCTGTGTCTCGCCCGTTGAATGGAGGGAAGCTGCTTTGCTCCACTCAACTATTACAGAGTCTTGAAGCATCTTGCCAAGAGTCAAGGAGTTGTATTCATAGCTGGAGACGCAGCCAATCACAGACAATGAGTAAGGGAGGGTTTACTCTCATATAGAGGAATTTCAGTGATGGGTGCCAGCATTGAATGGGGACAAGGTCTATTTGAAGACTTCACAAACTTATACACTTTGCCAACGGTGAGATGAGCCCACACCCATTACTGTAATGAGTTTACCGGGAGGATAGGTATATATCCTGGAGGAGGGTACGACAAATGTGTTTGTCCATTTACCCAAGCTCTACAATACAGGTCCTGGTGATTGTGTTGGGTATTTAGCGTTGCTAGGGATGGATGTACGAACGTACAAACACTGATTATATTTTGACCCGCTATCTTTAACCATATAGATTGGTGGTCAGCTGCCATACCCACTCAACCTAAGTCTAAATTGTGAGTTACAAGTGGTCGTTCAAAACAATATTCCAATAAGTATTCGATACGTGAACATTTTGTCATTATTTGACGATAAGGTTGTTAAAGCTAATCACTACATACTATATATCAGCTTCCAAGAATATCTTCGTGCAATTCACAAGCCCAAGTTTGGGAGACAATTAACTGGAAAGGGTTTGGTTGGGATTTATGTCGCGATTCCACATTTTAACTGTAGGGAAGGTGGCAAGCTTCGGGACTTAATCTTCGTACGTGAAGCTTTCCTCTTCGTTAGTTTTTTAATTACATGATATATTTGAGACATAAATAAAGCTAAATAAATAGTATACTGATAATCTTAATATATATAATTCTTCTGTACGTGTGTATGTCACTGAACTCCTCCTAAACGGCAGGACCAATTTTGATGAAATTTTTTGTGTGTATTTGAGTGGGTCCGTGGATGGTTTAGATTCACAATTATACCCGGTAGGTGGCGCTGCAATCGGGTTCTAGAAATATTAATTTTTTATTTTTTAGGTAATTTTTTTTGGGGGGAGGGGGTATTTT
>CABFWB010000273.1:281964-357320 GCA_902151455.1 Timema bartmani
GTCTTGACAAACACTGAATTTGTAATATTTGTGTTACTCACTAATTAGAGTTCATTGTGAATTTGTAATTGTGATGATCACATAGTATTTGTTTTACTATCGAAATCAATTATGCCACCCAAACGAAAAGCCAACGTTTCGGGCAGGACAACGTCTGTCGGGTCCGCTAGTAATTTATATATTCTTTCTATGTTTACCAAAAAATTAAGACAATTTTTTATATATTTAATCCATTGGATTACAATGTTATAGTTTATTGGCATATCTCTAGGTAATTGATATGAAGGGTGACGAGAGTAAAATGAACTGGACCGGTGTTTATTTGGAGGGAGGATGGTAGGTGATTTTTAAATAAATTTACCTCAATTTAAATGCTAGATATTCCACTCTAAATCGATATCTGGCTCAGAGTAGATCATAATATCCCCGCGGAAAGCATATCAAATATAGATAGATAATGTGCAAATATTTAACCAATGGTATTACAAGAAAAGATATGTTCTACAAACGACCAATGGCACTCTATATAATTCGAATTTATGTAAGAAATTGTTTATTCACACATTCAAATAATAATTGAGAATCGGAAAAAATTTAAAGAGATTAGCGAATGTTTTGTAATTTTACAAGCTCTTAAGAAATAAGCCTTTAGAAAATACATATATGAAGTATTGACTGTGAACCAGCTAAATGTAACTATTCAACAATGTCTTGTTTCTTCATAGTAGAAAAATATCTTACGTATGTTTATAGGTATTATACATAATTCATGTAATGATGTCGCAGGTAGAACAAGGAACCAACAACCACCATTTGAACAATAGGCTAGTAGTGATTATTTAAACAAGGGCCAGTACTCACTAGTTTAACAGAAGTCCAGTATACACTCATTTAACACGAGGCCAGTAACCAGTTGAACAAGGTATCAATATCTAAGTGTTTATCAAGGGACCGATAGCCAACAATACTATTCTGATCAATGGCCGTAATCACCCGTTTAAAACGCAACATACATGGATTGGTGAATATAGGGACTAAATGTCAAGCTCACCTAATATTGTTTACAGGATACAGATAGGTTAAGGTCCGAATCCCATATTCTGATTAAGATTTATCATGTAAATCGTTTCCCATTTTACCTCAACGCAAATGTTTATACATATTCTCTAAATTCTACCGTCTTTACTCTACTCAATTATTGTAGTTAAATCTTGATTTTTTTTTACGTATAGTAAGGCGTGATGCAAGCAATCAACAAAAAAGAAACATCTGGAATTGAATGACAACTTTTTCTCCTAAATTAAAAAGTCGGTTAGATATTGCCACCATGTCCATGAAATATATTCAGGAGCTATTGATATCACCATGTAAAGAAAACAGCTATACTCCATGTTTGTACTGGAGCAATACTTTATTTATTTTGGCCAAAAAAAGTGTTTTGCCATAAAAATTGCAAAAACATAGGCCCCTTTTCTTGCGGCCCCTTCCATCCCACCTTAAAGTCACTGATAACAAAACTGGCACAATTTACTTTCCTCGTACATTATCCTTCGCTCTAATTAAGCTATCTTATCATTTCAACTAAACATAATTTTATCCGATAACTAATGTTATCTAACCCAAAGAAAGATATTTTTCAAAGATGGGGTTCGAACTTTGCATTCGCCTTGTAAAGGGAGACGTGAGGTAGCAGCATTACCAACACGCTCAGAATATTATGTTGATGTTCTGTACCATGGGAACATCACTGTCATCACCATAATATCACTCACTATTCTGCTTTCAAAAAAATCGGCCATGCTACACTAGTGACGCCGTAGGATAGAAACAATACTAGATGTCATACAATTGTGTATTGCAGGACGTATTATCATCAAGCACAGGGTGAATAGGTGAATCGACTCTTTGTTACGTGGTTTAGCCGTTAATGGTGCTATGGAAAGCATGAAGCATTAATTTGGTAATATTATGAAGTAACAAAGTGTTACAGCTGACAGTAGAGATGTAAAAAATCTCAGATATAGACAGAAAAATAATTATTAGATATGGCCTTTGATACGTTAATCCTGGATATGGTTATCATCAATCGTCTAAGAAGGAATGAGGTTTTACTGAAACTGGGTCACGTAACTGCTTTGGCAGAAACTTGGGATGAAAACTTCACTTGTTTAACCTCTAAGGTTGTAAGGTAGGTGTGTGTAAGTTTAACAACCTATAATTTTAAAACTTTGCCTACGAAATAAAAATATTTAGGTGAACTAGTGATTATTTTATCAAAAATAAAAGGCACAATGACGAAATGTCATGGCACCCAAATGTCATGACGAGAATACAAATATTAGTAACTACTGATATAATCATTAGGTTCAGAAATTGCACGTTAAATACCTCAAACAAAATAAATTAATGAAAATGCCAACCGAACAGCTGACGCCATATAATCAAAGATAATTTAGTTTCTTACAAGTGTTAGTGAGGGAAAAGGGATTGGTTACGGCGATTAAATAGAGTATTTATAATATTGAAATTTTTGTTTTAATTGCTGGTCTAAAAACGTGTATTTGATTAAACCCGTAGACTATAATTTCCCCTTTGTGTTTTAATTGATATTATTTCCTGGTGTAAGGCCTATGGTATAGTGTAATGATCTCATGAATTATGTTAGTGTCACGGTGTAGCTTGCGTCAGGTCTACAAGTGACAAGCCCTTAGGTGTAAGTACGTGTTTTGTTCAACACGTTCTTCGCTTAGTCATCTTAATGACCACAAAAACCTAGGCCCCATTGTTCACAATTCTCAGGGAGGTAAGTGGGGGGATAGTCTATGAGAATGGGTCGTCGGGGCAACACAAAAGTCACAGATAAGTGATGCAAGTGTGTTTCAACTCCTATGGCTCTGATGTTTTGAGGATAAACTGTAGTTATACAGTAGATGACGTTCCCACACGTAGAAATGTGAGACGGAAAATTCTCCGTGGAGAAATTTCCCATTAGGAAAAGTTTTCCTATATTTTATGCGGGAAATTTTCAATTAATATATTTTTAAAATATTTTCAACTGATTAAATGGAATTAGTGAAATCTAAATATAGATATCCCAAAGGTCAAAGTTTGTGCTTAAGGTTAATTTTTCCTAAGGGCGCTAACACCAAAAACATAATCAAACGAGCTTTGGTGGTCTCACGGTCTAACGCGCTACTCTCGCAATATACTAGACCACTGATGATAGGGAGATTGGTGCTTGATCCCGGTTGGGTGTACTGAGAGATGTTTTCCCTATATGGTTTTCCACTCTCACTCCACGAAAATGCGGGTTAAATTCCTCTAAAATCAACCCTCCATCTATCTAATACATCAGAGTAATCTTTACATAGGCGTATAACCCGAACGGATAGTAAGACACTGTGTTAAAACAAAAAGTAGTAAGGAAACAAATGAATGTAAACCTTTGTAGATTCGTTATGTTCATAAATCATACTTCAATCATCAAATACTTAATTAAAATAATTTTAAGGTTGGTCCAATATTTATCTCCCCCCACCCTATCCTCCGTGCTTCCTATCTCCCCCGCCCCTACTCCCATTCCCCCTCCCCCTTCTTATAGCCCACTTGTCTCTAAGCACACTATATTTTGAAGTATAACAGGATCGAGGTGCCACCTCTACAATTTAACCCCCCACCAACACAAACCGCCACTGCAGAAAATGTTCCTATTCACAATTTTTATCTGTACCCTCACGTCTAATTTATAAACTATCTTCAAGTAATGAAATATGTATAGCCTTAAGCACGGAAGAGCCCGAGCTCGACTCCTGTGTCCAAGAGTAATTTTTCAACGTAGTTGATTTTTCTAATAAAATTTAACTCACTCACTGTGTTTTACTGTGTAGTGTGAGCCACGTATTAAATTTATTTTAAATTAGTTCGTAATCAGATATTTCAATAGTAGTCTCCTAGCGACCTTCAGTGTACCAGAAATGCACCTGGGGATTGAGAACTAAACTAGTGTTATGCTTCCATTCAAGACCTTAAGTAATATTAATCCTTTCAGTAAGGCCTTTATCGATGTTATTCAGAGTTAAACTTTGTTCTCGTTAATCCGAAGCTGCTTGTACTTTGTTGCGTGTGTCGCAGCTTGTTCGGACAAGAACAATACCTCCCCTCTCCCCACATTCCCTCACATTCCACCTCATACCACTTAGCCTCTTGGGGACTGATTTATCCATCCATCTCCCCGTTCTACTATTATATGTTCTCTAATGAACCTTATGTTTCCAAAATTATTATTCCTAGAAGCACATATTTCACTTGTCAGTAATGATGAGAGCTTTATCCTATAACCCTCCCGCTGGATCAACATAAGATTAGGAGGTATAAACATTAAATTTAAAGCAGCAGAAAAGGTCTTAAAAGAAGACCAAAATGAAACATTATTTATTTGCAGATGGTTACTATCAATTTAATTGTATTCTCTATCTCCTTACCAAATCCTTTTTGATAAAAATCAATGTCACTGCAGATTTTCTTTAGAAAATAACAATTCATAGATTTTGGGGGTGTTGGCAGTATAATTTAAAGTGTAGGCTTCTATAGCTATGTTCAAAGAATTAAAGATTTACGAGGCTCTTAAAGTAAAACATTTGAAACTTAAATTATCTGGAGTTTCGCGTTTCTTTTACAAATTACTTTCAATAATTTATGGGTAAGTCTTTTGGGTTGTTTCCGATGAAATAAATATTTGTTAGGACTCTTCTAGTAGACTGCTCCGTCACATTCAGTTTGAAACTTGTCCTTTAGATCTAATAAGCATACATTTGTTTAATAAATTATTTTATTCGTGGTTGGTCAAATTAATAAAGATGGAGAGGGAACTATTTACTGGTTCTGGCCTTGCTTAACCTGATAACAGTTCAGAGATACCCCTGATATCTTCCCACTTTATCAGAAGTAACGAAGAAGTAAAACTTTTAATAATATGTAACAACCTATTTTAAAATTTATAGTGGGGGCTTGAATGTATATATAGAGTGTAAGTGTCATATATATGTATACATATGTGTATATAGCTTGTAGGTGTTATATATGCTATGTATATAAAATTTACACACTATACACAAGTATAATAACTACCATAATGGGGTAAGGATGAGAGAGGAATTATTTTAAAGATAATCAACCAGCATTTACATGGAAGGAGAGTGGAAAACTTATTAGAAAAAAACCCTGATTTTCCCTTCATCAGCAGGCCAGTCTAACATGAGAGTGATGACCTAGACGATTCGGCCACAGAAGTGGGTATTACACATTATTTTACCAAGAAGACGACTGTATATTTTTCAATATAAATCTTGTGGAGTTAACCCCATGGTTCAATAATTCACCCCTCCCAATTTGACTCCAAGCTTCCCACGTTGTCGGGTCACCTCGTGATTCTGTTAAGCCCGGGGATGAAAGATGCTCCTTGAAAATTTCCACGCAGTTTTAAACATTGTTCAAGTGATAACGATGGCACGTTGCCAGTCTTCCCTAATGGAGACACCGCGTTTCCCCCGTTTCTCAGCGGATTTATCCTCCCATTGTTCGATGTGCCTGCGCCTCGTGATAAAGAGACCTCTCTTCCTGTATGAGAGTGCTCGGTCTTCAACGGTCTCGACACAATTTATAATGCATTACATTTATTCTTCCTGCAGTGTGTAGGATTGCCTACCACGAGGTGTGAGGTGGACATTAATATTGAAACATACATTATTTGTCTTAAGAAATTGAAAATAGTTTCCGGAGAGCCGTAATACATTTTATTTCACCATGATCGATAACTGGTTCGGTTTATTCGTACAGATTATTAATACAAGCTACGGGATTGGTGCCTGACACCACACCTCAAGTAAACTACAAATCAATATTTTATGTCAGCCCTCGCCTAAGGACGTGAGATGGAAAATTGTATTTTAATGATTTGAGGAAAATTGTCAAACTATAAATAGAATGAATGTGCTCGATATATCCCAAGATCTACAGTTTATCCTTCATTTTATTTTCTCCAAAGGACTTTAATACCAGAAACATTATCAAACGATTTACAATAAACTAATACCAGAGAGTGTGACCCGCATCGGGGGCCGCAAGGTCTAATACGCTACGCTAGTAGTATAATAGACTGCCGAAGACTGGGAGATCGGGGTTCTATCCCGTTTAAGTGCACTGAGGTTTATTCCCTAAATGGTTTTAGACTCTCTCTTCGCGCATATGCGAGTGCACTTTTTCTAAATTAATCATTTATAAAATCTATCACATTACTGTAATTATTAGATAGGCCTATAATTCAAACGGGTAATAATACGCGGTGCTAAAAAACAGGTGATCCTAGTTATTTTCGTTCACTCACTAATCGACTATAGCGTTTGGTGGTTGAATCTGTAATGGACGTCAGGACTGCTGAAAACAAGATTTGTTAATATCTCAAGATTATAATCAAGGATCTAATGGGTTATTACCCTTTCCCTTATTTCATTTCAATAATATTACATATTTACCGTACATTTTTCATCTCTACCCATACCGGTGGGCGTACGAACAATAGCGTCAGTTTTGTATTTTCTGGTTTAACGGTTATGGGGAGGTCAGGGTTCAGATTTTAGCTGGGTGTACAGAGTTAAAAAAAAGTTTTCCTACTCTCCCTCTAAGTAGATATGGGAACATTTCCTCTAAAACTCTACCTTCCTTCTTCTTATCTCATTAGTTTATGATATATGCAGTTATCCTGAATGGGAATACGCAGATCACGCTAAATGAAAATTATATTCTTAATGTTTTACCACCACATCAATTATTAATCCTGACCTAGCCAGTATTTGAACCATATATTTTTTAGTGTCTCAATAAACCTGAGGAATTTGGATTAAATATTGAGACTGAATTCAAAACTAATGTTGAAATCTTGTCTCTAACTGGGCTCAATTAAACTGAATAATCTCACCAAAGTGTTAAACGCATCTGTAGATCGAATGGACCCATAGTGCAATAGTTCTTCAGGTGGCAGAAGCCATGAAATTTGCTTATGATCAGCACCGAGAGAATGCGATAGAGTTAGTGTCACGTTTCTCCAGCCTATAAACAACTATCTTATCCTTTGGGTGAATCTGCTTTATATTCTGAGATATAATGTTCTGTTGAAGAAATAAAACAGTTCTAGTAGAATTAAAATAGTCTTGTTTTGTTATTTTACATTATTTAAATGTAATTTTAAAACATAAAACAAACACAATAAATACATAATATCCATTAATATCTTCCATGATTATAAAAAGGCATAATTTTATAGCTGTGGATATTGGTGTTATGAGAATGAACGTAAATTGTATTTTGAATAATGCAGAATGTATCATTGTGGCGGGGGCTAATAGGGGGTGAACAAGTGTGTGTGAACAATGCCAGGCCTCCACCGTGGTTCGGATTCCACGTTAAACTGTAGGTCCTCCATTTCATCTCACATTCACCCTACCATTACACATTAGCGTAAGTGCGTATAATCCGAACAGGTAGTAAGACGCGGTGCTAATAATAATAATAATAATGTGTGTGAACAAATCGCGGCGACCCCGCAGCAACGTAACTGGTGCGTCGTGGAAGTTTCAACACCAAGCACACAGTGACAAGATGATTGTTAAGTGGTAATCAGAATTTCTATTGAAGGGGTGCATATGCGATCAGAGGAAAGGCCATTTGGGGTGGAAGTTGTTGAAACTGTGCAGGAATCATTTATACGCAGCCCTAAAATGTCCCTTGTGCAGAGCTAGCCGGGAGCTAGAGGTACCTAGGTCCTCCGCGTATAAGATCTTGCGCACTCATCCGAGGCTTCGCCCTTATAAATTGCAAATGGCGCATAAGTTGCAACTGGACGAACCTCTAAAACGACTCGATTTCTGTAAACATTTACTTACTGTCGTCACAAATAGTTTTTAGTGATGAGGCAACCTTCCACGTCAGTGGAAAAGCAGAATGTCAGGATATGGAGAACCGAGAATCCACATGTCGATAAACAGGTTGAACGTGACTCCCCGAGGGTCAATGTCTTTTGTGCCGTGTCGAAACGGAAATGGTAAAGGTCAGTCTTCTTTTTGGAAAAGACCGTTACTGGATCCAAATCTGGATGTGCTGACTGAGTGGCTGTTTCCACAGTTGGAAGAGGACGAGGAAGTCAACGAATTCCTCTTCCAGCAAAATGGAGAAACATCTCACTGGCATTTATATGTTTGGGAACATCTGAATGCACAACTTCCAGGGTGGTGGATTGGACGCACTGGAAACGTCTTCTGCAACAGTTGCTACAACGAATCACTGCAGTCATCGAGTATACTCCAGTGGATATGGTGGAGCGCGTGTGGCGTGATTGGGAATATTGCCTAGATATATGTCGCGTGACACGAGGCGTGCACATAAAATGCCTGATAGGTAGAGGAATGAAAGTGTTTGAGTTGCTCTTTCTGGTTACACCAATTTAATGTACATATTATGGACGAAGTGATTAACCAGGTCACTATGAAAATTGACCGGGCGTTATGCATAGTGACCAAAGCAGTCAGGCAAAGTGATAAATATTTATTAATTTATCATTTTGACCAGGAAGTATGCATAATGCTCCACACTCTTTGGGCTATGTGAAAAACAGTGCAATCTACGTCACTGGAAGGGTGGGAACAGTGAACATCCGAAAGTGCCAGCCAATCAGTGTTTAGCTAAACTAACCTAACCTAACTAGCATATCCTAACTAACCTAACCTAATTATCCTATCCTAACTAACCTATCCTAAATAACTTAACCTAACTAACTAGTTTAGTTGTGTTTTTATATATGAAGGGCCAAATATTACAGATTATTAAATACAAAATATTATTAAAGATTATATTGCCCATAGAGTGGGGAGCATTATGCAAATTGCCCGGTCAAAATGATGACATCCTGTATATATAACCCTATACTAACCTAACTAAGATGATTACATTCCCAAGAGTCCTTTAAAAGGCTTGTGGCGTATTGTAAACCTGCAAAAAAAAAGAGACTCAAAAGTAATTATTAAATACAAATATAATGGAGGTAAATGACATATAGACATATAGATATGAACACAAACTGTTTTAGTTGCACAAACAATTCATTTAAACACACTTTTTTCTGACTGGCAGCTTGTTGAACCATCTCTACCATTCCTACTAAATATTTATATTTGTTAGATTTGGTTGATTTTTCATCTCTTTTCATACATCCGTCCTGGATATACACTGAGAGTATAAGGAGGATATAGTTGGAAGTAAATGTTTCCACATTTTCATAGAGTGAATGTATGAAATTTTTAATAAAAACTCCCAATATATACCTGGCCTAGATTCGATATCCCACTTCTCTGTTAATTGCAAATCAAGCCAGATTAGAAGGTCGTTTAGTCGGCGTACTCATAAATACGTCTCTCTGCTCGTTATTCTCAAATTCTTCACGAAATGTGATGGTTGACTTCACATAATGATTTCCTCAAAGCTTGATTCTACCCACACGATGACAATAATTTCATCTCCGGTTTGTCTCATACAATAGTTTGAGTGTCCGGTGTCTTTAAAGGGAGGCTTGCATGGGTGTTATAAATGGCGGTAAAGGTGGTATAGCTCACCATATTTGTTAATCCCCCATCCCCAAGGAAGGAAAAGGTCCACATTAGTTAAAATCCCATCTCCAAGGAGGAGGTAGGGTGTCCGTATTTGTTGATCCCACAGCCCCAAGGAAGGAGGGAGGATTTGCCGGAACCCGGGACGTATATCATCTCGAGGGGAACAGGTAAAGGATGTAACAGGACATCAAGGACAGGTTATAGTGGTTCCTCACAACAGGATGGTGCCCCGAAATAATCCTATGAGCAAAAGTTCGCGTACATCAATATTTATTAAATCGAGAACCTCAACCAACTTCCTAAACTCATCGTCAACTTAGCCTAAGATCAATCCCTCCAGGACCGACCTTCTCACAAGCAATCAACTATTTTAGACCCCCGAACTAAATTTATAGTTAAAAGGGAGCCACATTAAGACCTATGATGACTACAGAGGTCGCTAAATGGTGGCACATTAAGGGCAATGATGACTATAAAGGTAGCTAAAGGGGTGGCACATCAACGGCAATGATTACTGTAAAGGTAGATAAAGGGGTGGCACATCAAGGGTAATTATGAATACAAAGTTAGCTAAACGGGTAGAACATCAAGGGCTATGATGATAACAAATATAATTAAATAAGTGGATCGTCAAGGGATATGGTGACTAAACAAGTAATTAAATGGGTGGATCATTAAGGCCTATGATGAATAAAAAGATAGTTAAAGAGGTGTCTCATCAAGGGTTATGATGATTACAGAGATTTTTAAAGAGATGGAACATCAAGGGCTATTATGACTAAAGGGTAGTTAAAGAGATGGTTTATCAAAGCCAATGATGAATACATAGTAGTTAAGGAGGTGGATCATCAAGGATTATAATGACTACAGAGTACTTAATGAGGTGACACAGCAAGGTATTTGATGACTACATCGTAGTTAAAGGGTTGGATCATGAAGGTATATAATGACTACAGAATTAGTTAAAGTGGTGGCACATCAAATGTTCTGTTTACTAGAGAGGTAGTAGTTAAAGAGACGTAAGATCCAGTTCTATGATATATGGAAGTGTTTGCTAATGACCGGCTTGTATTAACATTTTATATTTAAAGACAGGATTCCATCAAATGTTACTTGACATACTTCTATCTTCGATTGATCCTGAATTGACAAACCTTCCGAAACCAGTCAGTCAACCAATCGGGTGAGGAGGGGGGCTTAGCTTCCGGGTCTCCCACCATGTTATATCTTCCTGGTGCCTCATCCCTATCCCATCTCTCATCCCCCAAACCCACAGCGCTGTCACCAGACCAGCCCCTGAATAAATCAGTCAAGACAGAAGACCTTAAACACGGATCAAGCTTGGATCCCACCATGGTTTATTCATGTTCTCCTGATACCACGGGAAGGCCACACACATATGAAAATGTGCTCAGTAGGCCTTCGTGGCCGATAGGTCTCGAGCAAATTGTCCTGGACTAGAGAGTGTGCCTTGTTGGAATAAAGACTGACTGTAGCCAAGTTATAACCTACAATCAGGAGTTTATAAAACAGGATGACCTGGTATCTCTAAGTAACACTGGTTGAAATCCCTTATGTAGATGGCAAATAGAGGAAAGTTAGCTGCCAGTGGTCCATTTTCTATTCTTATAAAGCGAGAACATGTGATTTGTTGAGATTATAATTTTATGTAAAATGCTAAAACAACTGAGTGATCATTTATAAATCCTGTTAGCAAATAGGTAGTTTTAATTCCACTAGACATAAAATATTATACAGTGGCCTTGAACAAGCTAAATAGTTAATGATTGATTCCTTATCATCTGATAGTTGTAAACGGTTGCGTGGTGTAGTGGTCAGTGCACCTGGCTGCGAGCTTGTATGTACGGGCTCGATTCCTAGCTGGTACCTTGGGTATTTTTTTCCTAAAGGGTAACTACCCTAATATTCACCAGGATTTGGTTGATTAGGTTTAAGTGTTTCCGTTGGTTCCACACCCTCATACTCACTATCACCATCACCTCATCTCATCGGGATGAGGAAAGAATCTTCACGGAAAAGGATGTACGATTAGTACATTTCGGGCGTCTCCTAGGTAATATTTCCACGAACTGAGCTACAAATGATGTAGCCCAGACGTGCAATTTTATTATTATCTGATAGTTGTGACTCTCTTACTTGTGAGCTCTGATATTTGTGACTTTCTTACTTGTGAGCTTTGATAGTTGTAAATCTCTTACTTGTGAGCTCTGATATTTGTGACTCTTACTTGTGAGTTCTGATATTTGTGATTCTCTTACTTGTGAGCTCTGATAGTTGTGACTCTCTTACTTGTGAGCTCTGATATTTGTGACTCTCGTACTTGTGAGCTCTGATGGTTTTGACTCTCTTACTTTTGAGCTACACCACTAATCTCTAAGATGTAATAGTCAAATAGACTATAAAAATGTTCCGGTATTCCTCAAAAGAAAGTTAGTACAAAAATTACCCACATCTGTGGTCGCATGGTCTAATGCGTCACTCTCGTCTTATACTTGATTGCTGGTGATGGATATATTGGGGATCGAATCCCATTCGGGTGTATAGTGAGTATTTACCTTTTTTTTTTCCACACAATATCTACGCCAATTAGAGTAAATTTCATCTAAAATCTTGTTTTATCCTTCCCTATGCTCCTAGCGTAATTAATGTATGGGACCCACCTCGGTGGCGTAGTTGGCTAACGCGCTAGTCGTGTTGAGCCAGACCACCGAGGACGGGGAGATCGAGGTTCGAATCTCGGTCGGGTGAACTGGGGGTGGTTTTTCCTAAATGGTTTTCCACTCTCCCTCCACGCAAATGCGGGTTCACTTCCTCTAAATTCAACCTTCCTAATTCCTAATCCACTAGTGTAATTAGTACTTAAGCGTATAACCCGAACGGGTAGTAAGACGCGCTGCTAAAAATTAAATTAAATTTAAATTAATGTATGGGCATAGCTTAAACGGGTACTAAGGAGCAGTGATAAAAAAATAAAAGTAATGATGGTTTTAAGGTAAACACCATAATTATTCTTTTGTCTCAATGTGAATGCCAATTTTTTTTATTTGAAATTTAAAGTTAATTTGTATTTTTCTATACAATCATATTATGTTTATAAATTAATTATTATACTTTATAAAAACTTTTGTTTGCAATATAATTTGATTGCAGTCAATTTTTTAAGTGATCAGATATAAATATCCTTGTGAGCCAAGTGAGAATAGAACGTTGGATTACATACTATTATAGGTCTCCCGCCATTAATATTATATTGGAGAGTATTCCCGAGATTTTTTTTTCCATACAAGAGCTGACTTTTTTAATCTTGATTTTTTTTATGAGGTTCACTTATGTTTTATTCATGTTTAGAAAAGTAGACCTGAAGAAAATATAAGAAATATAATGGTTGAGAGAGAATACATGATCCATTTTTCATGGATCCTGCAAAATGGTCACACTCGCGCTAAACGATTTTCGATGCCTTTTTTTTTGTAAGTGACGCAATTTAGCAAAAAATTAACAACTGCTCAACCCGGGTGATATAAAGGGAAGATGGTTGATTGGAACTGAAATTGTATTCTTCTGGAGCAGAAATGGAGAAATTAAACACATGGACAGTATGGATTCATTAGCTCCTGTTATAGTGAGGCACATCAAAGGTTCGGCCCCTACCTTTATTTATTAAATCACTGGTATTAGTTTAGATATTTTGTTATATTTTAATATCATTCTTTGTATTTGACATAATGTAATATAAAGTGATATCTTAAGACAATGTGTAGTATCATCATATTATTATACAATTTTATTCAACTGAGAAACCATTCCCGCAAGTTTCTCTTTTGAAATGGTGATCTTAAAATAGATACATTAGTTCGATGAATAACTGTACACAAGTATTGTTTTAAAATTACTTAAAACTAATAAATTTATGAATCACAAGCACAATGGTTGAAGAGCCAGTGATTATTAAATACTAGTTAGCTGTAAGCAGTTTGTAGTCAATACTTTTACTTATGTGAATAAAAATGCTTTGATTAGTTAGAGAACTAATCAATGCTTTGAGAAAATAACTGGTAAATATTTCATTAATTAATAAAAGTGGTTCTTGTATGTATTTGCCAAGAGAAACACAAGAGCAAGGTTAATGCGGTTGGAGTGAGATATCTAAGAAGTGTTTGTGGAAAAACTCGTATGGACAGAGCCAGTATTATTATTAGCACCGCATCTTACTAACCGTTCGGGCTGTACGCATTTACACTAATGTATAATGGTAGGGTGATTGTGAGATGAAATGGAGGACCTACAGTTTAACGTGGAGTCCGAACCACGGTGGAGGCCTGGCATTACCTCACATTCACAAGTTGTGATTAATACACGTCTTGTCAAGGGTGAAGGAAGGGTTTGGCAATCAGATAAATCTGTGCCGGGCTAAGAATTGAACCCCGGACCCTCAGCAAAGAAGTTTGACTCCTTACCCATAGACCGCCAGGTCACCTTTTGGTGACAATCTTAATTATTTTTCTATTATTGAGTTGGGTGCTGAAGGAGTGCGGTTTGAAAGATAATCCAATAGGTAAATGTGATAGAAGCGTGCTCCGTTGGTTTGGGCATGTTGAGAGGATTAGTGTGGATTGAATGATGAAGCAAATATATGAAGGTAGAGTGTGTGGATCAAAAGGGAAAGTAAGGCCTTTTAAGACGTGGCTAAAAATGTGGTGTAAGAATGTGTGAAAAGGAGAGTCTTAAGAATAAAAGAACATGCGTGTGTGGTTGTTGTTGAAGCGAAGGAAGTATGCAAAGATATGAAGGTTTGGAAAAAGTTAGTGAAGATGGATTAAGTTAGGAGCTGTAGTTTTTTTTAGCTATAGGCAAAGTTTCCTGCCTACTCCGTTAAGGGAAGGAAGTAATTAGTTATGTTTGTATGTAGGTATTTATTAATGAAAGCTTTGATTTAAGAGCGTAGTAATTAATGCTTTGATAAATGAGGGTATTAATTAATGCTTTTATGAATAAAGTAATACATAATTTTATTTATAAATCATACATTGTTCTTTAGCTATAGCCTATTTAAATGACAGAGTAAAACTATGCATTTTTAGAAATTTATGGCTTAATGTAATTTATAGAAGTTCAAAAGTCGATAACATTTCAGATTCCACCAACATTTAATATTTTTTTTCAAGATAAAACGGTTATTAAAAGACTTATGAAGTTATAAACTTTGGTGTTATTGAATTTATACCGCTATTCTAAGTCCATGGTCCCTCTATGTAGCATCTTATCAATTTAGGAAATGTGTAAGTACCCAATACATTTCTAATAGGTAGTTGATGAGAACTTCAGATCTTGATACCGAATTTAATTTAAATTGTTTTTTTTTGCCGACGCTCCAAATAGCGTAATTTTATGTGAAGACTATTAGTTACCTTTTCCTTCCTCTTACATACCCTTCCAAAGTCAACCCCAAAGATAATGTTGTCAACCCTGAAGGGAGCAGGTCTGCCAAGTTTACTTTCCCGAAGTAACTAACACACAGTTAGGTTCCGCTCACTTATTCTGGCAGCAGAGCAAAGCCTCAGGAATGTTTACAAGGGCGGGCAACTTGATAACACTCACTTTAACTCGTGACTGAGAGCTGATGCGGGGAATCACAGTCTCAAGTTTTGGAGTTATTTAATATCTAAATATTTAGATCTCCAAATGTATCCATTACTATAAAAACAAGCTATTGGCTTCCAACTCCCCAAAATATGCCCCATCACGTATACTTTCACGATTCTATAATCATAATTTCACTACTCGCTCACAATAAAACTCAACTTTATTTATTCCTTTCATAATTCTAATCAATGGTCAAAATTCTTACCCTGTTTCAGCTTTATGTTTATGGAATACAATAACCAACGTTACAAACAATTGGAATTGAATATTTTAAAAGTGAAAAAATGTTAACCTCGTTAGTATTGGGGTAAAGTGCTCACCTCAGGTTCCAATGGTCGTGGGTTCAAATCCAGCTGGAGTTAATGGATTTTTATTGAGCGATAAGAATCCGTAGCACAACTTCCTTCAGAGGGGAAGTAAATATATCTGTCACATGTCGATTGTGGCATGTAAAAGAACCCTGGAAGGTATGTGACAATATATTTCCCAATGTAAAAAAAATCCTGGAAGGTATATGAAAATACCTTTCCCGAAAAAATTGGTAGGACCTTTCGTTCTCAGTCATAGAAATTCTTGTGTGCTGATATAGTCAGCCGGTTCAGAACGTGCACGTCAGATACCTCAAATAAATGAAAAAATATATTTAAAAGTAAGACTTTCAAACTAGATACGTTTCGGAGTACAGTCATGTAATTGAGGAATGTGAAAATTGTATGATACTTTCTAGTGTGTGTGTGTGTGTGTGTGTGCTAGCTTCACTTAAGGCATAACTAAAAATAACTCTTATTAAACACGCTTTAACATTATTTTAATTGTATTTCAACGTGACTTTTTTTTATATATTTATCTATAGTTCTTGTAACATTATTTGTATTTTTTATGTGGACCTATAACATTTTGTTTAGTTGCAATCTTAACTCATTTAACTGCTGTCAAGTTTGGTTGATTGTAAGAGAAGTAAGTTTAACTTTTCCATAAAATCATTATTATTATTATTATTATTATTATTATTATGATCATCATCTTTTTCATCATCGAGTGCTATATATTCCTGATCACAGCTTGTGTCTGGAATGCTTGTGATGAAGATTAGTGCAGACGTCTTGATGGCACCTCGAGAACTTCTTGTGTCCTTGCTATTCTTAGCTTTCTCTACATTGGTCCTTGACTCCCCAATGTTACTCTTTGTATAATACACATTGGGTAGTCACACATGACACTGACCGAGGGGCTACTATTGTGGTGTGTAGTTCTCACTCGCGGGCAAACAGTTTAATTATCCGGGAGAGCAAAATGAAATTTCTATTTGGAAAAATAACGTATCATTGTGGAAGTACGCTTATTGTTGGAAGAAGAATGTTACAAAATGAAAGTACGCTTATTGTTGGAATAAGAATGTTACAAAATGAAGGTACGCTTATTGTTGGAAGAAGAAAGTTTCAAAAACGAAAGCATGGTTTAGTTGGAAGAAGAACTTTTGTGATGAAAGTGTGTTTCTAGTTGGAAGAAATATGTTTCGCGGTGAAAGTGTGTATATAGTTGGAAGAAGAATGTTTCAATGTGAAAGTATGTTTACTGTTGGAAGAAGAATGTTTTGTAGTGAAAGTATGTTTCTATTTGGAAGAAAAATGTTTTGTAGTGAAAATATGTTTCTAGTTGGAAGAAATATGTTTCGCGGTGAAAGTGTGTTTATAGTTGGAAGAAGAATGTTTCAATGTGAAAGTATGTTTACTGTTGGAAGAAGAATGTTTTGTAGTGAAAGTATGTTTCTATTTGTAAGAAAAATTTTTTGTAGTGAAAATATGTTTCTAGTTGGAAGAAATATGTTTCGCGTTGAAAGTGTGTTCATAGTTGGAAGAAGAATGTTTCAATGTGAAAGTATGTTTACAGTTGGAAGAAGAATGTTTTGTAGTGAAAGTATACTTATATTGTGTTTGTTTATTTGCTATAGTTTGTACTTAAAATAAACTCAATATTTTTTATATTAATATAATCATTATTAATATAAAATGGTCACCAACATTATTGAATTTATGGGCCCAGATATAAAGTATGGGTATTTTATAAATCATGCATCAAGTTATGACCTAGAACGTTAAAAAAAAGTAGGCGTTATTTGTAATCTATATTCATTTTAAAACTAAATGAAAGACTGCCATGCAAAATATTTTATAGCTAACATATTTCGTTGTTTAAAAAAAAATAGAAAGAAAAATAGAGACATGTACAAAAATTTCCCAGCATGGATTATAATCAAACACTTTCCTAAAATTTAACTGAGTTTTCAGAATATGTATATAATACTGTTAAATTCCCTCTGCCATTTACCAAAAACCCCTAATCCTCTTCCTGAGTCTATGCAAGGCGCCATCTGGTTATACTGAGAGCATTAGCTCCGCTAGGATGACGACATATTTAAGATGAGGATCGTAACTACAAGAAGACTCTGACATTTTAACTTTGCAATTTGGGCAGCAAAATGCAGCAAAATTCCCTCTCCTTTCCCCCCAACTCTTCCTTTTACATGAACCACACAGCCAAGAAAACACACTTCCATAATGTAGTGTGCACTCAGTGCTACAAGTATATAAACTCTCTCCAAGGATGCGTTTAAGTGCAAGGACACATACTTCCATAATTTACTGTACATTCAGTACTAAAAGTACACTCCCTCCAAAGATGTGTTCAAGTGTAATGTCCCATCCATAATGTACTGTACATTCAGTCCTATAAGTGGGTACAATCTTTCCCAGAATAATTTAAAGTAGATAGTATGTGAGCTGTTCACACTTCTCGTGGCAATCCCTTGTGTAGTGATAGGTAGTGCCCATAGAGTAGTTTAGGGTAGCAATAACCAACATTGAGGTAGGCTAGTAATGATGGACATATTAGGCTCCAACTCGGAATCTGCCATCCCGTGGTGAATAGTTCGATGTTTGTTAGTCAAGGGAGAAGGTTTAAAAATATACTAGCAGAAGTATCTAACGTTGCCCGGCTCTCTGCTTCAAATGGACAGAAAAAAAAATTATCTCCATTTTATTTCTTCCAACTTGGTTTTTAAAACATTTAAAAGAATCTAATCAAAATAAAATTCCAACTTCAAAGTGCACATTTTTGTGCACAGGGGCTACTAATTTTAAAATTTCAGCTCTCTGCGTGCAGTATATAGCGCTCAATGCTCAGGATGAGAGATAACTAGTAAGGTTGTGAACAGTAGACCTTGCTCCCTCCATTGTACTATCGTTACTACATTCTTGAGATTTCTCTTTGGATTTTAAGTTAAAATCTATCTTCCTCTTGGGATTTGAAGTTTATGTTTTCCCTTGATGGTAAATAAATAGATATTAAATTCAATATTACATTACACTCAGAGAGAACAACCAATTTTCACGTGAATTATGACTTCAGTCTTGAAATACATCTCAAAGTTTAAAATTTGGCCTAGATTCAAAGAATGTTCAAGCCAAATTTTGTCAAAATGGGTCAATCTCATTTAGTGTTAATCGAGGGAAAATCAAAGAAATTCCAAACATTCAAGTTAAAATAAGACCTTCACTCCACTCGGTCAATAACCCTTTTGTTCCTCTAAACATATGATCAAATTTTTGTCAAAGCTCAAAAACCAACATTTTATCATAATGTAATGTGTGTCATATGTCACTAAGAGAGCTTTCCCCCCTTAATCCCGACTCTAAATACAGTAGAGTCTTGGAAACATGACCTAATGTGGTCTGAGATGGTGTCGAGTTATTGAAATGTCAAGTTTTATGAATGGGCTTGCATAAGATGCATGTTTACTATGTCATTTTTACTAAACAAGGATGAATCACAGTACATTATCGAATATTACAGGTACAGTTGTGCTGTACTGTACTGTACTGTAGTATTGTAAGGTAAATTAACAGTAATATACGTACATTACGTGTTAATATAATGGTGTGTATACATACGTGTAATATACAGAAATGCAGTACAGTATTGTACATATAATATTTTATTGATTTGAATAACACATTACTGAAATGAAAAACTAACAAACTCAACACTTGTAAAAACACCACAGCAAGACTGTTCCACTCGAGTTACACAAAAAACTGAGAGGTTATAAAGTTGAATGACCTTGGATTGTGATGACTGGTGCCAACAACTGTGTGTACGTGCGCGTGTCGAGTTACACGGAATGTCGAGTTATTGAGTGTCGATTTTCCGAGACTCTACTGTACCCGATTCCTCGCATCTGGTAGCAACGAACGCGGGCCCTTTATCTTCCAAACTCCACCCTTGGGAGGCGTCTAAGCTATGGTCTCAACGGGGACTTGTTCAACCTCGTCGGTCGCTTGTAGTAAGGAAGTGGGTTCGGGAGAAATAATTAACCTCATCTATTAAGATAAATCCGCCCGTGTAACCTAAGGCTAACACCTTTAAAAAGAAAATAATAGACTGATTCATGGGAATCTGACCTAGAAACTTTGTAAACATTACATCTTCAGAAACTATCTGAAGGATAGTTTTTTTTATGGCCACCAGGTACTGAAGGCTTAAACAATGTAAGTGATTTATAATTAAACGCGAATAAAACTAATTTTACTTTTTTGAAATGTTGATAAATATTCTTATTACATTTTAAAGTCATGAACCACTACAACTTGCAATGCATTTATGCTCCAAATACAAGTGAAATATGAATACATTGGCCTGTAATTTTGTCTCCAATGTTACAACAACCAAAAGTACACAAACCATTCCTAAAATTATTTTGTGGCAGG
Source organism: Timema bartmani (assembly GCA_902151455.1). Classification (NCBI taxonomy): domain Eukaryota; kingdom Metazoa; phylum Arthropoda; class Insecta; order Phasmatodea; family Timematidae; genus Timema; species Timema bartmani. Next base: position 302,051 of record CABFWB010000273.1, read on the forward strand.
TTTAGTTAAATATAAAATATCAGTTACCAAACGAAATGTGTAGAAGTGAATACATTTTGTTAGAAGCTTCCTAAATTAAGAGTTAAGAAATAAAATAATTGAATAATATATACTATATTAATTTTCTTAGTTTTTGAGGCCAAACATTACTGTAGGGGACTACGTAATTTAAATTTTCATTCAATTAAGCCAGTTGCCGATTTATTTTGTAAATAAATAATTACCTACATATTGTAGTTGTTTCTCAGTTTTAGTTAAACTCATTCGAGACTGTTCATATGTGGCCGTCTCCTAACCTCAATTATCGTCTCGTCTCATACCTCAACAATCACCTGTCTACACTATAATCATACGTCTATAAAATAATATAAATGTTACTTTAGATGTTTACGCAGGTGATTTGTTCATTAAATTAGTACTCTGAGCTAATTATATACTAATAATAACCAATTAAAACTGTATTTTAAAGTATTTTACCTATTGGTTAAGATTTGCACAAAATACTCCTTGAATTACAGGTGCTACAAATAAAATTTTTAAATCAAACTATAATAATTCTACTTGTAAAGACAGTTGTAAATTGTAAAACTTCACTTGTAATTATTAGTGTTTATTTGTAGCTTTACGAAACATAATTTTCTCACTTATTACAATTTACAAATAAATTATTTGGTAAATTGTAGACTTGTAGCTTTATGAAACGGGCCCTTAGGTCTTATAGCTTGAGGCTATCAACAATGGTTAGTAGGAGCAAATACATATTTTTTAAATAGCGTGTAGAATCATAAAGGGTTATTTTTATCTCAATTTTTTTATTTACATTTTGTCCCAGTGGAGGAGTATTTATACTAACCAATTGGAATTTTTCCTCTTTGATCTATGTCCTCTATTTAAAAATTCCTAATCCGACTTTAAATCTCATTAACTTCAATTGAGTATTTAAAAGCACAACCTGTAGACACAGCTATGAAAAAAAAAACATAAAAAAAAGCTAATGCATTGGTATTTACAAAAGAAATGAGCCGCCTCAGGAGTTAGGTTATAAAAAAAAACTCAAAGCAAGTAATCACGAAAGTAAATAAATAACGTCAAAGAGTTAAATTGAATAAGAGTGAGTAAATAATAAGGATAAATCAGAAGTGTATTTGACTGGGATAAGGTTGACATTAAATATATATTGATTCTACCCCCTAGGTGGTTTGTAAGAGAACACATTTCTTGTAGTATGTAAGGTTGTTAATACAAGCTAGCGATTACTGATTATATTTATTAAATATTGAATATTATTGTACAAATTAAGTATTTAGTTAAATTTAAACTAAAAATTAAGCTCATTATAGGAAAGTAACAAGTACTAACTGGATAACATGAATTAATCCAAGGACAGTATCGCTAACCAATACATAACCAATCCTTGTAACAGGATTTGTACTAACTACATAACAGGACCACATCATAGGACAGTATCACTTGTAATAATTACCCGATTCGGTAGCCGCGTGCTCTAACGCGCTACTCTCACAAAAGAGACTAGACGGGCAGATAGAGGTTCAAATCTCAGTCGGGTGTATTGAAGGTTTTTTTTTTCAAAATTGTTTTACACTATCCCTCCTTACTCCACGTAAATGCGGGTACACTTTCTCTTAAAACCTCACAAATCTCTAAACCATTAGCGTAAATAGTACATAAGTGTACAACCCGAACGGGTAGTAAGACGCGGTGCTAAGTATGATTGTTTCACCGGTTTTAAAAGGACTTCCCGCTTTATGTAAGTCACAAAAGCGTCCTTGAAGTTGAAGTATCAAAAGAAAATTTTTTAATTATAGTTTTGGATTTGAAAACTTAATTAAGGTCCTTTTGTCACTGGTAATTGAAATTTCTCCTGAGTCTGGCTCATGCCTTGAATCCTTGTTGGGTCCTTCGTTCTGCCTGTTGAAGGACCCATAACACAACTGCCACATTCATAACCCACATAATGACTGATCCCAATGCGATGAGGGGGACACTGAAGAACCTCAGCGCTCGAATATGAACCCCACGCACCAGCGAGAACGCGAAAAAAAAAGGTGTTAGTTTCAGTTTTATTTAACAGTTTTTCTGTGACGGGGAAGTCAGGGTTCTAATCCCGGCCGTGTGTACTGAGATCGACGTATGTAATTATACATTATACAACAGTAAAAGTTTTATCCCTTCCTTAACCCTAAACCATTATTGTAAATTGATTAACAGACCAGGCTTCTTCTCATACAAATATTTGGTTGGATCAACTGAGCGAAATAGTTGAAATTTTTTTATTATCTGATAAAGATGGGAATATTTTAGAAGTTTCAAGAATAATATTATATTTTAGATAGTTAATTGATTTGTGTTTGCAATAACATTTGGAATGCAACTATATAATTTAAAGGAATGTAGAGCGAACAATATATGTCTAGAAGAACTTATTTGAAAATATCAATAAACCTAGATGAGGAAACTATTTCATATTACATTCCAAACACACTTTTATTACATAAAGAAGACTCTACTTTTCCATGTTTTTGATTGAAATATAATACAATTTACATTACTTAAACATACAAACTGTATTTAATAAAATATTTGATCTAAATACTCTCTTCACTAAAATTACGTTAGTTTTTCCAAAGGACATAACTAATTACAAAATATTTTCGTTTTTCGTTTTATTCAAATTCCGGTACTCTACATAGTTATTTTATAAGTGTTTGGAGTATTTATTCAAACATAGAATACATATTTTATAACTATATAAAAACAACATTATTTTAAATAAATGGTACGGCGCACCGCACAGACTTTCTCTCTCTTTCTATAAACTCGTAAGATTTCTGAACGGAATAATGTACATTGTATCATCACCACTCCACATAAGAACACGCATAAAATAATATACAATGATATATAATCAATGAGAAAAGAGGCGCATCTTTGTCCACCTAAGAACATTTCAAACAGTTTAATGTCTTCCACAAGGGTCAACACTTCGTATTAAAATTTCGATTTCTGGTTAAAGTTTTAACATTTTATAAGGTGTTGCAGATCTTCAAGTCATCGCATTGATATTTAATTATTCATTTATACATTTTGACCAATAAAAAATGTTAATATTGACTATTGAGTCTAAAATGGAGATTGATCATTGCTATGCAAACATTTCTCCTAAGAGATTTAAGGAAAAAAAAGGAATAATTACTATACTATTATTAATAAGTAAAGTCCCTTTGAAATGTTGGGAAGTCGAGGAGTGGAAAGCAATGGAGAGTTATTGAAATGTGTTTTCATCGCGGTCTCACTCCACCATTGAAAGGAATTGAAAGGCTAGGTGAAAGAGTTTCAATAGCCGGAAATGGGAGAATCTTGTCCTATAGTAGTCACGATTCTTCTACACCACCTACCCTTCCTTTCCTTTGTCATAGAATAGCAGTGCGGAGAAAGAGTCAGGGGGGGGTTACTAGTCTGGTAAGTAAGCGCCTGGTGCTAACATACTCGGGGTGGGCTACAGTTTGAGCTGGAGTAGGAGGTAGGGGCTGGAGGAGGGAACTACAGGAGCTATGAACTGGAGGAGAGGACTACAAAAGATAGGAGCTGGAGGAGGGGAGTAAAGGAGATAGGAGCTGGACTGTGAATACAGGAACTAGGAGATGGAGGGGAAATATAGGCGTTAGGATCCAGAGGAGGGACTACAGGAGCTAAGAGCTGTAGGAGGGGACTACAGGAGTTAGGAGCTGGAGGGGAATACAGGAACTAGGAGGTGGAGGAGGGACTACAGGAGCTAGGAGCTGGAGGGGGAATACAGGAACTAGGAGCTGGAAGAGAGGAATACGGGAGCTAGGGCTGAAAGAGGGGATTACAGGAGTTAAATGCCTAATGAGGGGACTACAGGAGTTAGGGAATAAATGAGGGAACTACAGGAGCTAGGTGCTGGAGGAAGGAACTACAGAAGCTAGGAGCTGCAGAAGAATAATACAGGAGCTAGGAATTGAAGGCGGGGGCTACAGGGGCAAGGTGCTGTAGGATAGAATACAGGAGCTAGGGCTAAAAGAGGGGATTACAGGAGTTAAATGCCTAATGAAGGGACTACAGGAGCTAGGAGCTGGAGGAGGGAACTACAGAAGCTAGGAGCTGCAGAAGAATAATACAGGAGCTAGGAATTGAAGGCGGGAGCTACAGGGGCAAGGTGCTGTAGGAGGGAATACATGAGCTAGGAGATGAAGGAGGAGATTAGAGGAACTAGAATATAGAGGAGGGGTAAAATGAGGAAGAAACTAGAGGAGGCGGCTACAGGAGCAGGAGGGCTACTCACATATACTAGGGTATCACCACCCTCTCTATTTTTCCGATGAAAAGAAGATCAAGGTTCAAATCCTGGCTAAATGTAATTTTGCTCCTTATCATTTCCCGTCCCCACTCCATGCAAATGCAGTAACATTTTCTCTAAATATTTTCTTACACTTATCAACTCAACTAATGGAAGCATGTGGCTGGCCCTGACGGGTAATACGTGGTGAGAAATTAAAATTTATCAATGTCTTGGTCTTACAGGAGAGTATCAGGAAGGTTGTTTAGAAGAAGTGCACCCGAATTTCCATGGAGAATAAATGTGAAAATTCAAAGTGATGAATTGCATTGTTAAAATCACCCCCAGTGCAACCTTCCAAGATTCAAACTTCAACCTACCCATCATCAGTAATACAGTATATTGTGAGTCCAACGCCTCGTACTATGGGAGTATTAATGGGTTCATTTGTGCAGATGTAAACCTTAATATTTGGTCCTACAATCTGAATGTGTTCAATTAGTATAAACTTTTGTTTAGAGAACAATTATTAGGATCCTGCCAATGAACCCGTATCTAAGCTAACGAATGATTCATGGCATAGTTCATTTGTCTAGTGACCCATTTGATCGTTATTTCTACTTGAATGGAGTAAAGACTCTTAAAAACTTAAAACGCTGAAATATGATATTTTTCTTTCCGAAGTGAGATATTAATCCTGATTGTTTCTCTAAGAAATAACAACTGTCGAGTTATAATACGATCCTTTTTATGTTTTAGGACGAGCAAAGCTCTTATGATTGTTCTCCTCTTTCCATTTAGATATCTACACAATTTACCGGCTCTTGAATTCCAGGAAATTATTTCCTCGTAATCTTAAGAGCTCAGTTTCCGCAATTAAATAGGGAGATGAGAATATGACGGTATCAAGCTATATATATATATATATATATTCTTTTTTTCATTTTCATTTTGAATACTTATCTTAGTCTATGCAAAAGTCTTATAAATGTATAGTTTTTACGCGCTTTTCCAAACACTAGCACTAAGTTAACCTAGAATAGTATCATTCAACACCAGGGGCGCCGGAACCTTTCTGTCTGGGGGATGTTTTAGGCATGGGGCAGAATTATGTTATGTCCCGGTTAGGTTAAGTTGAGTAAAAAAACACGATGGTGGGAGTTTAGAGGGGGCCAAAATGACGTCGTATCCAGCTATATTATGTACACAGATCACAAAAATGTTATTGTCTAACCTGAACCCCAACCATGAATGAACTATAGGTGGCGCATCTATCGATCATGTGGAGAACTAATGTAATTAATCTAAACCTGTTGGTGTAAATTGCTCGCCAAATAGTTCGTTCACAAAACCTAAAGCTGGACAAATTATGTTTTTCATCTTTCATTTTCATTTCTTTACTTTTAAATTTTATTTAACATAAAAAAAACTTTGATTTATTTTGATATTGTGTTATGATAAAAAAAACATTTTAAATGCGAATTTTAAAAGAAAGAATTAGTCTAATCAATTGCGTTCAATACTACTAATCAATGGTTGCGAGAATCATAAGTATCTTGTTAAACTACTTGTCCAAGACCCTTGCCCTCCCCTGACCCCCTATCAGAAAGCGGGTAAGGGCAAAATCTTTTAAAATTTCATATTAGATTAAATTTTATGTTATACTAATCCTTAGTGTATAGCCAACCCTTTTATATTTGTTTTGATTTATTAATATTCACCCTTTGACTTGGAGAAAATAACCTTTTTAAATTTTGTTCTAGAAGAAGATACATGGAACATTGTTTTAATTTAATTAGGGTCTTCTTCCTTGGGTATGAAAACTTTCAGGACGAAATATGTGTTCATCCTCACCAGCGATATTAAGAACTATGTAACTTTTATGGTAAATTTAATTTAAAATATATATCAATTGATCTAGAAGCCTAGTACTCAACTTGCGCGTTTTTATTGAGTGAAATTTAATATTTCAACTGGAAAAAAGAAACGAATCTTCAACCAATATGTCAGAAGGAATCATTATGGACATTATTCTTTTTCTTGGCCAGATCCAACAAATTTTATATTTTTATATAAATTGAGCTCCATAATCCAACATCAGAAACTATTAAAACTTTTTAGAAGGAAAATCTATAGAAATTGATTATACATCTTTTTTCTCTCTCCAGATAATCAATATCTTACTCAGAGCGTAACTCACCTAATAGATATTGTACATTATTTTACACTGTTCAAACAATATTTATTTTTTAACCCATATAGCATTAAACAAGTGATAAATTGTAACTTTGAATTTAACTCTCCTGTATTATGACATATAGATCAAAGACATATTATTTATACTTATTATTACTATTATTATTATTTTCTCAGTTGTAATCTTAGTAGTAGTATTCACCCGGACGTCTATAGCTAAGATTGGAATAAGGAAACATTGATATAATCATAATGATAACCCACGGAAAGTAGCAATCAAGTTATTGTAGTTTCACCTAGTACAATTAATTTGGTGATTCATTTTATTTAGTGTTTTCAATGTTGTATTATATGTATTTTCTCAAAATATTATAGGAATTTCAATAGTAACATTACTGTAGGTAATGTCATTATTCAAAAATTAATATAGCATCATTCAGAAATCATTCCCAAGCACACCAGTGGTCTAGAGTTTTAAAGATCATCGTGCAACCGTCAAAGTTAGCTGAGGAAAAGGATTTTTTTTTTATTTCTTCTAAGTGTAATCCCTAAGAGTGGCATCTACTAAATATGGTTCAAACCCCAACTTTACTATGTATTATATTATATTCTATAGAGATAGTTTTAGAATAATAGTCCTTTACCGGTTTCTTATATATTTTATTAGACTTTTGATGACCATACAAGACAACCACTTTGACAATTTAATATTTTCTATTCTTTAAAATGTAGGCATTATTAAAATATTTTCAATTTTATTCGAGGTATTCATTACATTTCATTATATTCAATGAGTTTTAATTTTTAAATACTTATTAAAAAACGTAAATAATAGGTGGAACACTATACTAGATCAAAATTCATCTTGTCCTTAAGTGGCACACTAGTTGGAAAAGTTTAGCCATCTCTGTCTTAGATGGTCAAGTTAGTATGTAATTAATATGGCTATGTAGCCCTATGTTTAGGAAATTAGTAAAAGTTTCTTAATTTAAATGAAATAAACTAATATTTAAAATAAATATCTAAGAATCATGTGGACTACACGTATTCACTAAGATGTTTAATGTATACTTTACCTCTAGTTGTTCGTAAATATCAAAATTCGACATCCATTCCCCACCAAATCATCAAAAAATTTGATTTTTAGTATCCAAGCATGTTTTTAAAATATGAGTCAAGAATAAATTATTGTTCAATGAACAGTTTTCAAGAAACCACGTCTTCTTTTCGTCTGTTCTCAAACATTTTACCATACAAAAATAAAATAATATTAATGAAAAATACAAGGTCTGGGATATATTTTACAGAAATGTCAGGGTCAACTTGAATGAACGTCAGCAGAATTTATAGTAATACACTCAGCTATGTCTATCGTTATTTAGAGAATAAATTTGAATAGCAAATAGTTTTTTTTTTATTTTTTTTTTGTGCTCAAAGCTCTAATTCCCATCCGGTCCATACAAATAGTTACACAGATTGGGTAGAAGGAGGAAGGTATAAATTATAGGAAATTCACCTGAATTTGTTTGTAGGGTGAGTGAGAAACTATTTGGGAAGTAAACATCCCTAGGACATTTAACTCGGATTCAAACCCTGACTCTCCCATCACAAGCCATCTCATAATTGTGAGAGTGACGCCTTAGAGCATACGACTACCAATGTGGGTATAATGAGTGCTAAATATACTGATTAGTAAGGACTTAAATTATTTAACAGGATGAGAAGATTGAAGTTTGAAATATGAACCCTCATTTATCTGATTGGAGGATGGAAACAAACAATTTGGAAATAGCCTACTCCCATAAGTTCTCCGTGATTTAAACTCCAGAATCCTTTATTAGAGTCAGGAGTGTTGAAAGTTTGATTGGTATTATTAATTAACTAAGAATATAATTTGATGACAAACTATGTTGGAGTCTTAAGATTTTGACATACAGACATTACTAACATTTTTAGTTCATACATATTTTAAAATAATTTACAACTTTGAGTTTAGCCTGCCCCAATACACCCCAACACCTTGTACTGCACCTTTATATGTAAAAAAAAAAGGGGGGGGGTGAGAGATAAACACAAACTTTGGAGGGATTTTTTTTTTAAAAGCCACAGGTAGATTAAAAAAACAAAACTTGTGGCGGGCGCCAGAAAACCATTGTGAACTTCCATCAGAAAGAGAGCCCAACATTGATTACATGTCACTCAGACAGTCTGTTCATGGAGGTACAGTCATCAATCAACTCTTGTACAGTCTCTGCAGGGAATAGCACAAAGATCACTATTCGATAAGAATTTTCAATAAGATAACTTTGCCCACCCCTGCACCTACTGGTTAAGTTAACTAATTAAAATATAATTAGTGTTAAGTTTGATTTATTAGCACCTACTGGTGATGATAACTACTTCATATACAATAATTAATGTTCTGTTAAATATTCTATTACCAACTGGTAATAGTTATTTAATATATAATTTGTGTTCTGTTACATATCTTAGCACTACTGGATATGTTAACTATTTTGAATGTAAATAATGTTTTGTTGGATGTATCAACCTACCTCTGCACCTACTAGTGAAGGAGCGAGTTGTAACAGAGTGTTTTTATTAATTTCGAGAGGTCTAGATGCTATTTTCCCTTACTGTACTGGTCTTAATGGTACCGCGTTAAGCAATTGGGACGTTTGTGAATACAGATAGATAGAGTGACAACCCGGTGATGTCACCGGAGGTGTTGACAACAGTTGTACTAACAATTCAGCCTTGACAGCCTTGACAGCCTTGACAGCTTAGATGGGATGTCTCCAGTTCACATTGTGCAGGCACTAAGCAACACGTGAGATAGTTTCTTGATTAAGGTCATCTAATCAATATCACTTATATTGATGAACTACCCGCTCAGTACATTATAAATGGAGCTTGAAACTCTCAGGTTGAACATTTTATTCTGCGGAGGCATAGACCAAGTTTTTTCTAGCGGAGGATTGAACATAAATGTGTTTTTAAATATTAATAACGAATCAGTCACAGAGAAGGGCACAAGAATCGTTGATTCAGTGGATGTCTGCCAGTTTAGTCTAGGGTCCAGGTTTTGATTCTTGGATTGGACCAATCAAGGTATCATCGGTAAAAAATGTACTTCTTTCTTCACAGTGATGAATTGACGGGCAGAATACTGGGTGTTGTGTGTGTTGATATAAACAATGAGTTCAAAAAGAGAACATTAAGGGGCCTTATTAAAAAAATATAATTTTCAACGTTTTTTTTATGGCCGTTCAACAAAATGGGCCTTTTAGGTCCTGAGATATCTTGAGCTCACCGCCTGCTCCGACTACACGTCTTGGGTTGAGATCTAAACGAGATCCCATCTTCCCCTATCCATTTCTTTTGGTGTGTTTATGCAGTAGGAATAGCCGGTAGCACGGAAGACCGAAACTCTAGTACAGGGGACTGCGCTGAGATTAGTGCTAAACCCCCCCTTGCAGCTGTATATTTGAAATGGAACTCTCACATTATTTTTCGCCTAGTTATCTTCTTATACTATGGTTGTATTAACTATCTGGAAAATAGCCAGTTTTTTTCGAACTTAAATTTCAGTGTGCTTTCACCATCGTCTAGAACATGCCTATCTCTATACCTACCAAAACTACCATATTACAGACCATCTAATTAACCCTTTGTGATTGGGAACGAGCTAGGATAGAATAATGAAAAAATAGCCGAGATGATATGTTTTGATAGAGACAAAAGGATTAGAAGATACCACCAAAGGTAGGTGGCTGTCAGGTTTAAATAGAAGAAAGATATGTAGGATGTCGTCAGAAGTTGGCTGACAGTTTCTGGTATACGAAACGAATGAAATAATGTATCTAGTAGTAGATGGCTGACAGTTTCTGGTATACGAAACAAAGGAAGGAATGTCCCCAGAAGTAGATGGCTGACAGTTTCTGATATGTGAAGCAGATGAAGTAATATCACCAGAAGTTGATGGCTGATCGTTTCTGGTATGTGAAACAGATAAAGGAACGTCCTTACCATTAGATGGTTGACAGTTTCTGGTATGCGAGACAGATGAAGGAATGTCACCAGAAGTAGATGACTGACAGTTTCTGGTATAGGAAACAGATGAAAGAATATTCACTAGAAGTAGATGTTTGTCGGTTTTTGGTAAAATAAACATATAAAGGAACGTAATCAAAAGTAGATATCTGGCAGCTTATGGTACTATAAACAGAGGAAGGAATGTCTCTGGAATTAAATGGCTATCGTATTCTGATAAAATAATTATATGAAGAAATGCAACTATAAGTATTTGTTTGTTAGATCATGGTAGAAGAACTGAAGGTATGTCAGTAGTATCATACGTTTATTAAACACTGATAGGAGAAACAGATGAAGGGATGCCACCAAAACTAGATGGTTGTCAGGTTCCAATAGAAGGAAGAGACAAGAGAATGTCACCAGAAAGAGAGAGCTGTTAGGATCTGATATAAGAAAGTGGTGAGAAAACTTTACAGGGAGAAGACGAATATCATATTCAGATTTAAGAAAGAGATGAAGGAATGTTATCAAAAGTAGAAGGCGGTCAGACTATGATAGAATAAAGAGATAAGGGAATGTCAGTTTATTATGCTGACAGCTCCACAACAGTCGGTGTCTTTCTGAAATGACAGTGAGGGAGCCGTTTATTAATCAAGAGTGGTTAATGAGGGAGCGTCACGTAGAGCGTTAAGGGTCTAGCATGACGCGGGAGCAGCCCCAAGGGCTCACCTGGGATGATAGCTTCCTACCAGTGCTCGGGCTATTAGTTACAGTATATTAACTTAACAGTGGCACATGTTACACCATTTCTGTTAAGCTTTAGGTGTTTGTTCCAGTACAGTCTAACATAAATCTACAATAGAACATACAAGAACCGGATGAGGAGATCTATAAGTTAGTAAAATGGATTTTGGTGACTTAATTCTTATAATAATAAGTGGTAAGGATAATGTAAAATAGCATTTTAAGGACTTGAAACCGTATTCATCCTAATGAAAAGGACGAATCTTTCTCCAAAATAGTTGGCTTGAATCAAACCCTATTAGAGTGAGGTGAGTTAAAGACTCACCTATAACCCTGGCGTGACCAAATTACTTTTCGTCATGGCTCAGTTGCGCTGAATCTGACTCCCCACGGTCAAGTTTGTTGAGACTTCTTTCATAAACGGATTACCAAACTTCTACTCAGCCGAGAACTCATTTTTTTTCCAGAAATGGATCTTGTCATGAAGGGTGATACGTGGTATTCAGAGTTCACTAAAATATAGTACCAGAATAAAACAAAGCAAGTAGTGTGCACGAGGTCGTTTCGAACAATGGTAAAATTGGTTCAACGAATTTGGCAGTAATCGCAGTGCACACACAAACACACACACACAGACACAGAAGAAATGCCAAGCGGTCGAATTAAAATGGGACTTTGCTCCACTTGGTCACCAAGAATAATTTACTACATAAATAGTTTTTGAAAATTCCAAATTGGTTTGTAAAAGGTTCTAACAATTTTTCAAAATGGCTATTTAAGGAGCGTTTTACATTATAAAATTAAAAACATTGTGAAATGGTTCTATCGGCCAAATTAAGTTAACGGTAAAAAACTGATAAATGGTTTTGGAAAACTTTGTTACAAACTATAATACATTGTTAGAAGTATGTGTATTTGTGTGCTACAATTTTTTTTTGTTAAATGTTTATGTATATAATTATGTATGTAGTGGTATGTATATGTTTATTCAAGTATAATAATGAAAACACAATTATTTTTTCTGTCGGAGTCGACATAATCTGAAATATTTTCTATTGTATAAATAGCTTACAATACATATAAATGTAATAATATTGGTAAATATTGAACTATCAATGGAACTACAATATTTTGGGACAGAGAAAAAGGACGTGACAACTAGAAATAGCTTTTCCTTCCCCCCTCCCACCCTCAAAAAAAAACCTTAAGAGAGGAGTGTTTCTATTCAACACAAAAAGGTTAATGTATGAACCGAATTTGACACATTTCGCCAGTTCTAGCCAGCAGACTGGCATATGTTAGCTGGCTGTCCCATTCAGGGTTGATTTATTGCTCCAAATTACGTCATGATTCACTGCGTCAGAAACAATAGACGCTGGATACATACTTTCAAATCGGGCAACATACTGTATTGTATATATACTACCCTCCACAAATCAATTATTTCAGCAACTTTACACTCTTCTAGTAAATATTATTTTAAATGGGGCTCTTTTTTTAAACAGGATATTTATAAGCATAGCATAATATATACTAGTATGGAGTATAGACCAATAAATTGGTAAAATATTATCACTATTACTAAATGTATACGTCTGTTATCGAAAGTGTTTTCTCACTACACGCAGGCAATTTCCAGCCTTTTTCAACGCACGGCACACTGAAAAAGGCGCTAAAACTGCCAAGGAACACCAACAGTTTAAGGTATTTTATCACTAAAATTACGGGTATTCAGTTTGTGTTTAGGATTTACATAACTAAAAATCTAATAATTGTGTTATTTCTAAAAAAGATAATGTTAATAATTTAATTAAAAATATTTATTTTTACTCGCAAAAAAAATTTCTTTTTGCTGGTTTTTGTTTGGTCTTCCTCCAAACTACCGCAGCACACCTGCTGACCTTTCGTGGCACACCGGTTGAAAAACGTCGCTCTACGCCATACTAGACCAAAATATAAAATTATTTTAATTTAAATATAAAAGTTTTCAAATTAAATATGTACTGTGCCAAAAATAAATCATATAAACTAATGAATTATAACTATCGTGTTATAATTAAATACAGTGCCTGCTGTGACTCTTTCACTTTTTCATTTACCTCGTAACACGTTAATTCTACTAAATATACTTCACCTTTATAAATGCAGAAAATAAAATCGTAGGCGAATAAAATGAAGCAACCACTGCCCATTTAGTCCATTCATATGTACTAAGGGTGATTTTTTTATAAGTGGTTTGCCTCTCTACTTTCAAGTAAATGCGGGTACATTTACTCAAAATTATACCTTCCTTATCCCTATCCCGTTAGTGCAAATGAATGTGGATAAACTGGACGGTTTTGTTTTTCCCCATACACAGTGAATTAAAACCACACTCTTCCTCTGTAAGGCAAAAACGCTAATAAAGGCCAAAGTCAAACTATGAACTTATTTTGATGAACGGAGATTTTTCTATTGAACGGTATCAGCACTGAGGTAGCTCATGTCTCGTGGAAGTTGGATGGGACCCTTGATCATCATCTAATAGGGCCCCTACACGACAGTTATAGGCATCATTACTATAACAAGACCGTACACGGTCAGTCTTCACGTCATCATTTTTGTAAGTCTCGGCTCCTGTATGCAACGCACAACAACATAGATGATAAGAAAAAGGTAAGTGAAGTCTATGTTTGCTACTGAGACTGAAGGAAATACTGACGAACGCGCGCGCACACGGTCAGTCTTACTGTCAGTCTCTCCCACCACTTGCAAGACTGTTGGACTGATACTGATGTGATCAGAAATTCTGATCACATCAGTATGTTCGTTAGTTCGTCCATCAGTACTGCCCCTACACAAACAGTCAGACTGTCGGTATTAATTAATACTTTATCAAGACTGACAGTCTGACTGATCGTGTAGGGGCAATATTAGCACTATAGATCCCTGACAAGAGCAGCCCTGTTTTAAATCCCAGAGACCCCGTGATATAATTAAAGCGTGGTGACCTGGTGGTCTGGGGGTAAGGTGTCAGACTTCTGTGCTGGGGGTCCGGGGTTCAATCCTCGGTCCCGGCACAGATTTATCTGATTGCCAAATCCTTCCTTCACCTCTGACAAGATGTGTATTAATCACAACTTGTGAATGTGAAGAATGCCAGGCCTCTACCGTGATTCGGATTACACGTTAAACTGTAGGTCCTCCATTTCATCTCACAATCACCCTACCATTACACATTAGCGTAAGTGCGTATAACCTGAACGGGTAGTAAGACGCGGTGCTAATAATAATAATAATAATAATAATAATAATAATAATAATAATAATAATAATAATAATAATAATAATAATAATAATTAAAGCGTGACTTGTCTCCTTGCTGCAGTAAACACTCCCAACTGTATGGTCATTGCGTGCGGTATTTCAAAGAAAGTGAAACCACTCAGAATGGGCTTTAGAAATGGCGCCGCCTGGTAATTGTGCGGATTGACATTGAAAAAGGAGAGTTTGAAAACACGACTCATTAGAGGAATGGGCGTAGGGCTAGCGTGCGAGACGTCGATAAATTAACGGGTGCCTGTGTTTCTAGGTTTATTATATAATCTGCTAATCTCGGAGAAAAATTGCGTTATTTGAGATTGAGAGCATCATAACTAATATAAGTTTAAATCGCATATAGTTCATATTCACACTTATCTTCCTGCTCACCTATATGAGATAGTATTAAATAACACCCAACACTAGATACTTTTAGAGTTTTTAATTTATTTAACATTAAATAAAAAATTCAATATATTATACATACAATATATTATATTATTTATAACTTCCACATTTCATGGCCTCATGCACCTGAATATTAATTACTACACTCTCAATGCAAATTAAATGGCACTAATTACGTGATTTAATTCTGCATAGTTTTGTGAGTAGGTGTAAAAAGCGATTTAAAATAGATTAATTAAATTTAATTTCCAAATAAATATTTTTTACTAACGACACCTAAAAATTTGCTCACAATTAAGAGTAATGAACAGACCAGCCTGGGTATTATGTAGGCGAGTTTTATTTGTGAATCAATATGAAACACGCTTTGTGTATTACTATGATTACTATTATTATTATCATCATCATCATCAAACTGGCGATTATTCATTTGTGTGACATGCACTCAGATTCAAATGAATTGTGTCTGTTCTGCCTCGTTTATTTGTAATAAACAAGCGCGGAATATTTCAACTATAGTTTCATTTGTTAACAAATATTGTACATGATATTAAACTCGTATCCTTTATATTCGTGTTATCACTCATTTAAAATCAATCGGATTCGTAACCTAGCTATGGTCTGCTGTCTAAGGTTTTCTGAATATTTCTTACGTTTTATTCAATACTTCTTAATTCCTAATGCTAGAAATTACATCTTCCGATATTTTACTATACATTCTCTATTGAAACATAAGAAACCCTGACGCGCGCGTAACGGCTGCTCTTACTACATGTGGATCTGATTGTAGTCAAGCCATTAATATAGTTGGTATATTTTATCATTATTTTGAATTTCTTATTAATTTTAATTAGGTAAGCTTAGATAAATCAATACGTATCCAAACACTATTTTTAAGTCTGAGATTAGCTTACTCAAGGACAAGGACATGAAATCTAGGCATTTCGCGAAATGACCAGCCACTTCTAACTTTGTCCACAGAAATAAGCCAAAGCACGAACTATATAATAACTTATCAACGGGTTAGGCTTTGGCTGGCCAGTTATAGATGTGGCCGTAGAAAACTAGACAAGGCAAATCATTTTCTTTATCTCGCTTATATTTTATTACATGTAATTATAAGTATTTTCTTAAAGTTGAACTCACATAAAAGAGATGAACAAAAATATTTTATTAGCCCTGTGAGGCCTTTATACTTTTACTTGCTTGTGCAGTCTGAACTTTATAGTTATATAGCAAACTAGCTCGTTTACACTTGCGTCGATTTGTTGAACTTTTGTGTGTGTGCAGAAGCATCTTGAAAATCCTTGACCTTCAACTAAAGACCAACTCTTGATGAGATTCATTTATCTGGAATTGACCTAAGATTTAGATTCAAGAAAGGTCAACTCCCTCGTGTCATAAAATTACTTTAACACTCGGAAACACACCCTAGTTTATAAAAATTAATCTCTATAGACAAAACTTCAGATAGCACAGTTCATGGGCCAGACCGTCCTTTGTTTACCTCCAGTACCCGTAAGCAAACATTGCCTCAAAATTTGCTGATGGAAAAATATTCTCTTAGCTAAGAAGCATTTTATGTGCTTGTGTGTTTAGGCTATTGTGAGGCCGTGATATGTTTTTCATTATATCTTCTTTATTTCTACAAAAAAAGACAAGTAACTTTGCTGCTATATCTTTTACTTTCTTCATATGTTGTATACCACAAATGGCATGGGATGGTTGTTTGCACAGCAAACAGCTATGTGCCATTGTAGCTCCTATTTTACACACAACCCAGCATGCCTTTTTGTTGGTTGTTTGTAAGTTTCCCATGCTCTTTGTTTTCAGTGCATTTTCCTGAAAGTCCCTTCTTAGAATTGTCTGATATTGCAGAACATAACACACTTTTAATCCCATTTTCAGCTTTTTCTAAATCTTCTTTGGATAAAACTTGTGTATGACTTATGTAGGAAGTCGAGAAGTACTGAACCGTACTTTTTCTTTATAACCGAAGATAGCTTCATAAGGAGAATGCTGAATACCTTTATCAAAGAAATGATTTTTCATAAACTGTATGAATCGTAGACCTTTTTGCAGGTGGCTTGTTTTATTTGTCTGCATCCAAGTAATCAACATGTTTTGGATGTTTTGATTTACTCTCTCTCTCTGTTACTCATTGGCTTTGGCTATGACACGTATTTCCGTCTACAGTTTTTTTAAACTCTGATCGTATACCTGTAAATTCACTGGCAATGTTTGTGATCAATTATCGTCCATTATCTGAATGAAGCAAACTTGGGGACTTTATTACTGTAAAAATGTAAAGCAGATTATGTGGCCCCTCTTTTACGCTTTTTGTCTTAATATGAAAGTACAAAAACAAGTCTCGTCAGATGGTCTAGATAATTCATAGGACACTTTTACTCCCCATAGGCATTACTTTGTATATAGGCTAGATAAACCTGACGGTGGGATTTAATTTCCTCTAAAACCATAAGCTTGGTAATTAAATCCTTGGCTTTACATTGCTTGTTATAAATTGGTGTACAAGGTGAACATAAAGTCCCATTCCCCAATAGAACCAAACCACCCTAGTAGCATTTGCGGTGGTAGAGCAAACAGCCATTTAGGAAAAACACCTCAGTACATCCAACCAGGATTTGGATCATGATTCCTCTGTCATCGATAGTCCAGTTTATTCTACAAATAACAATTTAGAGTAGATCACCGTCTAGCATTAAAGCCGTATTAAATGGGGCTTTATGGTCACCGTTTACATAATTGTCTCTTTTGTGATATTTATGTAATCACGATTAATTTAGTTCTCCATTCTTTAACGGCCACCATGTCCTATGTTAAGGTGATTATTGTTTAGTACATCGAAAAGGTTGTTGGTACATATATATAATAAACTACTTGCTATCAATAATCTTTTCAGAACCATTTACAATCAAATATTTTAAGCCTTCAATATTCAAAACTATATTTATGTTGTTTCTGCTTTTCATCCTCCACTTCTTTAATCCCTTGAGCATACTTTTCTTTTAAAAACAGATTACTGTTATAACTGTTGCTGTTCAGAAGATCCATGAGTTGGCATAGAACTTCTCTCTCAACGTAACAAAAGAGTCAGCTTTAACGCCATCATTTTCACACTCTTCCCTTTGCTTATAAGCTGATATGATTAGTATGAAAAAAGAAATAGTGCAGTCACAAAATACACTAAATATGAATTAATAATCACCTCAGTAAAAATAGCTGGGACTACACTAAACAAAACGCTCTTTGACTTACCAGAACGTGAATTCCAATTTTCTCTCCATTTATATTTCATGATTTGGTTGGATCAGCTGGAAAATAGGGGAAGAGTCACGCCAATTCACGAATTAGCTGGTTTCGGGCCTTGGCCGTGACATATAATAGACCAATGTATTCAGACCATTGAGTCTTAGTAAAATAATACAGTCAAAGAAACATGTTTTCACATATTCATCTGTATTCCTTAAAAAAATTGTTTCAGTTCTTTAAAGGATCAGAACTACCCTATTTGAATAAATTAGATATATATTTGCAAACCAATTAACTGGAAATTGACATGGGCTAGGTGATCAACGTGAAATGTTATTATTATTCTATTTTTAAATCATTTACTCAACACACCTCATATTTGCGAATTTGTAACATAATTATATAACATGCACAATTAGTGAGCTGTTGCCAAGGCAAGTAAAGCTTAACGGGACTGTTCCCTCCCCTTCACTGTCCAACTGTCCATTTGATCAACCATACGGATGATAGTGAAATGAATGAATTGGCTCTAAAGGACAAATTAGTTACTGAGTTAGAGGGAACAGTTTTCTAGTACAAGTGTTGCTTGTAATGGCAACAAATCACAGGCTGCGTTTTCTATTGACCTAGTGAAGAAAGGTTTCGTTTTAACTTAAAGAATTTGGCATTTTGTTTATTCATCTGTCTGAATTGTGTCATGCAATACTTGTCAAATATGTGGACCAGTTTTAAAAAAAGTTTTTTAAGGTGATTCTTTGATGCCTGGGCCAAACAACTTATGTGCAGGATTTTTCTAACTTGTTGTCCATTTCATGATAGTGGCTACTCAGAAATTGGTATGTCTCATTTTTTCGTGATAACTGCCAAGTTTATGAACCAATTTTAACAAACTTTGGCAGGAACATTTTTTGAACATAGGCTGAAAGATGAATTACGTATGTACAGTAGATATGTTTTCAATCTGGATATCTTTGTCAATATTTCAGTCGCTAGAAAGATTGTTCGTTTGGTAGCTCATTTCAAGGGATTTTAATGTAGAATTATAAGCAATTAACTGAATACCTTGGGATTTTTTAAATATATTTCTGAGAGTGATGTTTTAAGCCGTAAAAAACGTGTTCCCTATTATTATAGTGTAATAATAAATATGTATGCATCTGTTTATTGTATAATTGATCCATAAAGGAAAATAATCAACTTCCCATCCAAAGAGAAATAATTAGAGGAGATCTCTAAACTTGAAATCCAAATATAAATTATTTCAAGATTGTAGTATTTATAAGAATATGGAGAAAGTGAGGTTTATTGTTCACAAAACTACTAGTCTTCTTCTTTTATCTATAATAATAAAAGGAAGTGTGTGTTTGTGTGCGATGCCCAGCCAAATATACGGCACGCAGAAATCTGAAATTTTTAACATAGATGGACGGAATAGGGTCCGAACGCACCTTGAAGCCAGATTTTTAAATTTTTAATTAGATTTTTTAAATTAGGATATTTTTAACAACTTTATGAGGGGGTCACGGGCAACGCCGTGCGGGATTGATAGTATATTAATAAAATGAAGAGAGTGTTTGTCTATCATGAATATTGCGCGGTATCTACAGCATGCAGAGGTCTGAAATTTGAATAATAGTAGCCTCTATGCATAAATATGTGCATCTCTAAGCCATGATTTTGAAATGTTAACCCTTTTAAACCTTTTTACTCTTTAGCCTTTATACCCTAAACCAGTGATTCTAAAACTTTTTTTTAGTTTGTACCCCTTGCTCACGGCTAATGTACCCCCAAGATAAAATTTAGCCAAATGGCAGGATTTAATACAGAATTATGACCACCTGGTAGATTATTGAAGCAGTTTTTAATCTATTGGAAAAAAAAAATCTGTAGTAAAAGTATATTTCAAATGTGACAAATATATTAAAAAAATTCTACTGTTATTTATTATTCGTAATCATTATGATAAGTTAAAAAAATATAGTTTTATCAAAAAATGACTAGAAATTTTTTTATAAATTTTTCAGGAATTCGTTCAAAAATAAAGAACTAAAAGTAAACCTGGACATTATTTTATCAAATAAAATGTCTTAGACCGAATTCCGGAGCTGAGATATCACGAATCCTATAAGTTTTTCAGTGAAAGTGGTGTGCTTCTCTTATCATTTTGCCCATTTTCCTTTGAGAGCTTCTCGTGTACCCTCTGAATGTTGCCCACGTACAACTTGGGGTACGCGTACCACAGTTTGATAACCCCTGCCCTACACCGTTTATACCCTACACACTTAATATCCTTTTCACCCTTTTAAAACATTTTAAACTTTAATTTTTCTTACCCTAAATTATTTATCTGAGGCTAAGCTTGGCATTTAATGTAAAAAAGAAGTAGAAAGAGCAAGAAAACCAAAAATCGTAAAACTGTTAAAAAGTAAATCTATTCAGAAAGGGCAGTAAGACCAAAAGGGTTAAAATTTCAAAATTTCCCAAACATGAACAAAATTTCTAAAGTCAAAAAGGGCACAATAATGAGCAAGTATTGTAAAAACCGTAAGAGATAAATAATTAAATCATAAAAATGTATAAGGTTAAAAGGGGTAAAATAAATAAAAAAGGTGAAAATATTAAAAGCCGCAAAGGGAACAAATAGGAGAAAGAGAATAAAAGGTTAACGGGCTGAAAAACTTAAACGGGGTAGGGAATGTGAATAGGGAAAAAGGGATAAAGGAATAGAGGACAAAAGGGTTAATACTTTAGTGTTAAAAGGGTAAATGTTTGAAAAATTTAAAAAGTGCCAAAAGGGCAAAATTGGTAAACGGGTTAAAAAGGGTAAGCGGGGTAAAAGGGTTAAATGGGGTAAACGAGGTAAAGAATTGCTCAATTACTTTTGATTTGGATTTAATTGATAACCAACTACTTATGCTGTGACACTCTTCTATATTTTTACCAGCACCATCAGGTAAGAGTTCAAAGTAATGTGTGTAGAGAAGTTATTGATTAATTTTCAAAAGAAATGTCAACTTTTAAAACATGTTCTAATTATATCTCTATTTGGACATTGTGTATTAGTCAGCCTACTTTGACGTTTTGTATCAATAAAGAATTAATATTAAAACTTAATTTTGATTTAATTACTATTCCCTGTGGTTTATTTTATATACTAAAAATAACAAAGCTAATCTATAGATTCACCGTGCGAAGAACGGGTACACCAGCTAGTATTTTATATTCTCTATCAAATCTGTCAAACTGGATTGTGAGTAACATGATGACATAATGTCATAATGTTAAAACAAAGTTGTCAGTCAACCAGTGAATGGCTTACATTTTTTTACTATCAAAATTATCTACCTCAAACTAGGTCTGCATTAAATTCACTTTTATCATATTACAAAGTGGAAGCGTTTGTACGTACATTTAATTAAATTTTATGTATTAATATTTTAGATTAAACTTTCAAACCTACACCAATGGACTTTCCGGTGATGGGGAGGTTGAGGTTCAAATTCTGACTGGGTGTACTGAGGGTAGTTTTTCTTAAATTGTATCACACTTTACATTTAGTTCCTCTCAGTTTTACCTTAAGATTCATAATCATTTAGTGTATTTAAAATCTTTATAGTCAGTAAGGGTGGAGAATTAACTTGTAAAAAGTGTCTAAGTAATCTCAAAAAAGGTTTCTTCAGCTAATAGTTATCCTTACTGAAAAAGGAAGTGACCGAATTAACTTTACCTAGGAAAATATACACTTCATTGTTGTTATTTTTATCATCACTATCCACATTAGGTTTTTTCACCAGTTCGGACTGTACACATACATTAACTAAGGAGAGAGTGTAAGGGGTGCCAGCCATAAAAGGCCAATGTTTCTTGCAATTTATGTATCAAAATATTTTGGTCTTCGTTAGAGACATAGCGATTAATCTTCTTCACGTGGTGACCTTAACCCGTTTTTTAATACCGCAAAAGTGTCCTGGAGTTTAATTACACAATTTTTTTTTCATCTAATGCTTCTATGCTGATGACAGATATTCAATAACTGTTGATTTTGCCATATAAAGAACATTAAACTCTATGTTTCTACTGGAAAATTATTTTAATTATTTGGCCCAATAAAAAAGTTTTACTATCCAAACTGAACAAACACTTTACTTTTCTTGCATCCTCTACACTCCTACCCTAAGCTAGTATTATATGGATGAGAAAGGTAGAATTTTATAATATAAATTCCCGCATTTGCTTGGTGATAAAGACTGGAAAATAATTTAGTAAGAAACACACCCAGTACACACCAACTGGGATTCGAAACTCAACCCACTCTTCAACATCAATCCATTCTAGCACAATAGTGACGCATTAGATCATGTATCATGTGACAACTGATGCGGGTATTCACGTTGTTCAGGGTGTCACTGCACTGGGTTCATGTGTGGAGCTATAACAAGTTGTTTTTTGTCAGCAGGATGGGGGATGACACACCTATGATCAAGTTGTCTCCAGGCTGAATTGTAAGTTTCCCATTAAATATTAACAAAATTCTTAGTTAGAATATATTCCCATAGCTATTTCATGTAGCCACCTCAACTAAAATAAGTGTATTTTATCGGGTTAGTGCAAGATAGTCTCAATATATTTGCCTCTATATTTAGGATTATCTTTATGACCGCCATTACAGGATAAAGACTGTCAATCGATTATTACAAACGGTAGATTTGGCTAAGATAATAAAAGCTTATCTATGAGCTATGAGGCCAGGGTTCAACTCCAACCCACATATTTATCTAATAAGTATCTAAGCTGGGAGGCCAGGGTTCAATTCCAACCCACATATTAATCTAATAAGTCTCTGAGCTGGGAGGCCAGCGTTCAACTCCAGCCCACATATTAATATAACAAGTCTCTGGGCTGAAAGGTCAAGGTTCAACTCCAACCCACCAATTTACATACTACCACGAATCTTTGAGTCGTAGATTCATATCCAAACATGGATTTTCGTGCTAGTTGTATTGATCTTACCTAGCGTCTATGCTTAATGCCCACAAAAAATCTGTAGTTCTTCTTATTAGAATTGTGTTAGGCTGTAAAATTAAGCTCTACATTGTATCTGTGAGATATTATAGATAGATATGGGCTCAGTGATCTCGGTGCCAAGGTTTAACTCAGGGCAATCATAGATCAAGTGTTTGGGTGAGGGTGGGAATAACCTTTCTAATCTCACAGATAATATTATTAAAGGTGCCCACTCCCTTGCGGATATTGGGGAGGCAGTGATGTGCGGGCTAGGACTGAAGTTGGTGATCTAAAACCGGCACGCATTAGATCAGTTCGATAACTAAAGGCTAAATTCTCTCAGTTAACGACCTACAGGTAATAGAAGTATTTACTAGACACACACAGAATTTGTCCTAGGATTCGTAGACAAGTATCGGCCTCAAGTTATCAGTACAATCCGAAAAACTGTGTGTCTGTGGATCAATGGGCCTCTGGTGGGAAAAAAATATGCTCATTGTTGATAACTACACAAGCAAAAGGGGGGAAAGGCTTTTTGGGTTAAAGAGTGGAATAAAAAAAGTAATACCTTGTCACACATGATACTTATAAAGGAACTTAAATTTCCAAGCAATGAAGATTTAAAAAAATTTATTTACGTATGAGCAAGGAATCATTCCAAATTTTGCTAAGTTTATTAGAACCGTTAATGAGGAAGCAAAACACAAGAATTAGAAGTGCTAAGATTGATTGTTACCTTAAGATTTTTAGCAACAGGATGAAGTTTGGAAGAGCAGACCTGAATTGTGCCAAAATAATTGACTAATTGACCATCTTTCCTTTCTACATTAGGTCTCTATTCGCGTAGCACTTATCATTAATTTTCCATAAAGACAGATGTAATTGATTTATATCAATAAATTTCTTTAAAAATTCTGGGTTATTGCTTTATTTTTCTGACATCGTGAAGGCAATAATATGTCTAGCCAATAGGTCTGGGTTTCGTTAGTTAACTGAGAAAAATTACTACACACATGATGCAGTTTTCTGCTTGGATCTGCTATCTGCAGGCTGGGACTTGCCTCGGAACTGCGTGTTTGTGGCGGACTTAACCCTTAGACAAGAAACTTGGTAGATCATCATCGTATTCGATAAACCTCTGCGACGAATATCTTCATACAAAACACACAAGCAGTTTTCAGTTTCGACGAATGGCCGGCAGGTCGTGACTTCTCTGATAACTTCGAGTGAGCTTTCAGTCCGTGGAGCGTAAGGTGACGGCCTCTTTGATAACAGCGAGTGGGCACCTTTAATAAGACGTATATGTTTTAAATTATTTGTCAATGCCCAGGCTAGAAACTTATTGGAGTCTTATAATATTCATACCACTATAACATACTATAACCACAGCTATATAATCTAAAATGTATATTGTTTAAAGAACTATTAAATGTATAACATCCTTACTATATCATATTCTGAAAATTGAAAAATGACACCTGGACACGGGAATCGAACACATATTCCCGTGTCCAGGTGTCATTTTTCAATTTTCAGAATATAATATCTAGATGGAGTAATTCCCACCAATAAGCAAAAAATAATAGCTCTGGCTATTAATCCTTACTATAGCTTGTTGTGAGACTGTCTTAAGTGCCACAGAACGATTCAGACCACCCCACACCCCCCTAAAAAAATAATATACCTTGTTACGAACTTGGCTGAACAACTAGAGTGTCTGCAAATATGTGCCCAGCATGGCTGCGAGAGAGAGGGAGACAGTGATATCACTCTCTCTCTCTACCCTGAGGAAATCATAACTATTGGTAAATGGATGCCAAGTTGTGAAACTGAAGTGTGGACTGTTGAAAGGAAACTTCACGACTTTTCATCTTGAGCCGGCATTATTTCAGGTAGTTTTGATAATTTAGGTGTTCAAATAGTTTTGGGCGTTCAAAAAGTACCTTAAATAAAACATAGCCTGGATATATTTCCATTCATTAATAGAATACATTTTTATAGAATTAAAATTACAAAATTAAGAAAATGAAGTTTGCGATAAAAGGCTAAGATTCACTTTTGTAGCTATTCAATTTTAAAAAAACTATATATATTTCAAAGCATCTCACATTCCGTTCA
This sequence comes from Timema bartmani, assembly GCA_902151455.1. Taxonomy (NCBI): domain Eukaryota; kingdom Metazoa; phylum Arthropoda; class Insecta; order Phasmatodea; family Timematidae; genus Timema; species Timema bartmani. The sequence continues at coordinate 327,447 of CABFWB010000273.1, forward strand.
GTTAGAAGCATATACATTAATTACGTTAGTGTGAGAGGAAGCTATAATTAGGAGGAAATGTACCCGTGTTTGCGTGGAGGAAGAGTGAGAAACCATTTAAAGAATAAAATACTCCGGCTGGTATTTTATCTCTTAAATGTAACATATATTTTATTTAGGCCTTTTTAGGAATAAATAATATTCTGATTTAATTAAATTTTCGTGAGGGAAATATTAATTTCCCGCGGGAACGGGAGAGGAAACGGGGGGGAAAAAATAGAAATAATTGTCCACTTTAGGCTTATGTTTATTTTTTAGATTTATAATGTTAATCTAAGCTTAGCCTTCCCACTCATTCCAATACATTTTTTAAATAAGAATTTGATGATAAAATTAGAAGCTTAGGGCTATTTGATCCCGATTAAGGTCGGGCAAAGAGACAAAAACTTTTATTAGGTTGAAATTTATAGACATTAACAATAAATTTAAATTCTGTAATCGTGTAGAATTTTATAAAGGAAAAAAAAATAATGTACAAACAAATTATATTAATTTATTTTTAAATTGTAAATTTTCCAAATAAAAACTAAATAAAATTGTATCCAACAAGTGTTGAGTAAGGATTAGATATAAGGTAAAATATAAATCCTAGGTCAAATGCAATTATTACAATTGTGGATTTTTAATGAAGTATTTTTGCTATAAATAAAATAAATTATATGCACAGTATATATTTTAAAATTAACTAAAAATGTTTTTAAATAAAAAATTGCTGGCTTGAATTTTAATAACTTCTCAACCAATAAAACATCAAAATTTTCAAGCTAGTCTGATCCATAAGAATACCGAAAACATTTCTCAACTGAGCCAGTGTGCCTGGTTACCTCAAACGTTATAGTTATACTAAAGCTCTCACAAGAAGCGCTGTTGGACTTCAAAATTAAAAGTTTACCTTACTATTTTTATTATTATCTAAGATACAAAAGCAGATAGATGCCATCCCAAATAATAGCATCAACGCAATGAAGGTGTGCTCATGCAAATTAAATGTGGTAAAGGTGTATTTGTGTATGATTTAATATTTAAAAGCCACTTTTATCATTATATTTTGCCAAACATATGTTTTTATTCCTTAAATTTACTCAGAGATAAATATTACCATAAAGTAGCCAAGTGTGGGTTATTTAATGGCGCTCAATTGGGTTGACTAGGTATGATAGCTGTAAAATAATAGCAGATGAAATTTGGGTATCAGTCTCATTAAAGGAAAATAAGGTTAATTTAACTTAAGTAATTTAATGATATTGTTAATGAGCATCAAATACAAACGTCACATTGATAGTCAATACTTAGTTGTAACGTTTTTGGCATTAATTTTCCCGAAAAATATTGGGATATAGATTTTCCCATCCAAATTTCAGGAACATTCAATTTCCCGAATTTCTTCTCGAAGTTTGGGATCCATAACAGGCCTAATTTTATTAGTATTCTATATAAAATGTTATAAAACTCTCGTACCCTATATTATGTTAAGCCATTAAGGCCTCATTTTCTTACAAACAGAATAACTCTACAGAGGAACAGTGTTTTTGTTTTGCTTGTTGTTTACTACACTGACCGTGCCCTCAACAAGATTCATAATAACCACCGGGCTATGCTTGTAAGTGAAAGCGAGTCTTTGACACAGTTACCTTTTGAGAAGAAATCCTGCTAAGCTAGCGCCTGATTGGTGGACCCTTCCTTGAGGGCCACTGAACTGCAAAGCAGCCTTGTAACGCAAATTGGAAGGAGCACTCGCTGTGTCCCAGTTCACCAGTACGAAGGTAAATTAAGCATTCGACTCGCATATTCGTAGTCAAACATTACGGAGGGGGAGATTAACTATCGTACTTGGAACTTTTCAATCCACCAGTTCAAAGGTAAAGTACTCATTCAACTCGCGTCTTTATAGTCAAACAGTACAAAGGTGAATCAAACATCCAACGTGCGTCTTCACAGTCAAACAGTACAAAGGTGAATCAAACATCCAACGTGCGTCTTCACAGTCAAACAGTACTGAAATGAACTAATCATTCGACTCGTGCCATCACATTCCACCAGCACGAAGGTTAATTAGTAATTCAACGTGCGTATTTGCTGTCCCAAGAGATGGATGTGTGAAAGACAGGAACACCAATATTGTTTTTATAATAAAGGATTTAAAGGTAATTTTCATTTATAATATGTTAAGCACAATTAAATATTTCAATAAATTTAGAAACGTACAGTAAACATGTCAGAAGCTATTACTGAAACTGGAGACCCATCTGAAGAATAGAGATACATTTTTGAGGCTTGCCTTACAGCAACCAAGATATGTCTAGTTTTAATTTATGGTAATTGTACATACAGATGTAGACAAAAAATAAAAATCAGCAGAATCAGCATAGCTATTCTTATTTTATTTTATAAACGACATATACCCAAGTTAAATACAGTAATAACCAGGGTACGGAAGTTAATGATACTGCATCTTTTTTTGGTGTGAAATCAATCACAATGAAAACGTACACAATATATTATGACATTCTGATAACGAAAATATGACTTTTATTGTGTTTTTTTGTTGTTGCCTATTTGAAGGGTGTTACAGTTTATGCCATTTTGTGACATTTTGGCAGACTTTTTTGGCATTTATCTTTTTTACTCTTAATATGCATTTTGTGTCATTTTTCGAATCATTACATAAAAATCGTAACACACAACGGGTAATCTTTTAATGCACAAATTCATTATTTCAATTTAATTGGAACATTCATTTTCCCATGTAATTATTAGTACGACCAGACATGAAACAATGTGCCTTATGTTTTCTGACTGAACAATACTTATGTGTGCATGTATTTTTAGAAATTTTATGTTGTTTATGTTTCAATGGAAAACCCCAATGCCGGAGAGAGGGTTAGCTAACTTGTAATTTTCTAAGGACGGGAAATGCAAGGCATTATTTAAATCAGTGGTCCAGTCACGATTATTTTGTTAGTGGGGTAGATTATTGGCAGTTGAAATTGTATATCTTGGGTTAGATAATATACTTCTATTCGTACTATCTCTAAGTGAGCAGAATGCTGAAGGTCAAACAATCACAACTATTACATTTACAGCAGTTAGTTAACGAGTTCGGTGAAAGGGTCATTTCCGCGGACGGTAAAGTATTATTTTGTAAATTGTGCGAGTCATCAGTTTCATCAGAATTTTTTTTTTCTGTTACTCAGCATATCGGTCGTGAGAAACACAAGCGTGCTTTAGAACGGGCAGCAACAAATAAACTAACTCAACGATTGCTGTTCCAAAGTGCATCTACCTCTAAAATCAAATCATCTCCTTTCAATCAAGAGTCGTTTGAAATGATGCTGTCAGCCAATAGCCATTGGAATTTCCGTACTGTTTTTTGGTCATTGTCATTAAACTAAAATAAAATAATAAAAAATCAGCTGGACAATTTCCCACTTAATACGTTGTAAAATACAAGAACGAAGAGTTTGTTTGGTTTTCCTTCGTTATTTTTTTATTTTATTTTTTAACTTTTTTAAAGCTATTTCTCATAATGACACAGATATTACTTTACGGTGTGAAATAATAATGGTTATTTTTAATTTAAATGGTAATTTAAAAAATAATTACTTATTTTAATTAACTATAAACTATTTTTTGTCACAAAGCTGCTATGATTAGCAATTTTGCTTGCTTTCAAAGCATCGAGTGGAAAAAAAATGAGATTCCGGCTCTTTAATTATTGATAATTAACAAGCTAATGAGAAAAAAAATTTCACTTTGATATTTTGGGATTGAACTAGGCCTACAATTTCCCAGCAGCAACCATTTAGAAAAAAAGTTGTGAGTATAATTCCTCTCGCCCCCCCGCCCCCCTCCCCTCCAAACTAAGGAGGCTGGAATATTATCCTTTTCCGACTCACCCGTTCAAATAATAATATGTCGGTTATGTAAAACCTAAAAATCTGTGTGGAAATTAAAACTTAACTGATAAATGTAGCATCCTTCCATTCTAGAATCTACTCAACAACTGGTCCTAGCAAGGGCTTGTTCCGGGCAAGAGTGAACCAAACTACTCCTACCTGTTCCTGGAAGCGGCACCAGGACACAGTCCTGACACGTGACAGTGATTTATGCACGGACGTTTTCATTTCTGTCGTACTAATCACGAACCGTGTGACGTACAGTACGTCGGCCGGACCACACATGGCCTTGATATGTGTGGCTAGAACATATAGATGTATACTAACAAACATATTTAAAGGGTTTCGACCTTTTGTATGAAATAAGGAGAATAGGTAAAGAGCAACTGCAAATCGAAGTATTTGATAAACAAATAAATGTATATCATTTTAATTTTTAATTTTGTTGGTACTATCATTTGCCGCCAACCTAGTTGTAGAAAAATTGTCAGGAAACCGCGAATTAAATAATTACTCAATTATTGATAACTACAGATTTACTCTAGATTATAATATAAATTCCAAAGCACATTTAAAAATATATTTTGTAAACTAAAGAAGTTTCATGCATGTGAAACTAAATTAAGTATAGGCATTTAAACTATAGAAATGAGAATTGAATTAATTGGGCCAATTAATTAAAAAATGTTTTGGCTCTGATTTTTAATACTTTAGGAGTTTAACCAAAGTCTGAAAAAAAATCCTAGCTATGATACACTCTCAGCTTGTGATACCCTTTTTTCTGGCATGTACAGGTTTCATCTGCATTATGCAGCTTTATACTGCCAGGAGACAGCACCCTGATAATTAACACATCCTCACAGCTGGTACATAGACCTTTTGGCCATTTGAAATATTAAATAGCTTATCATTGAAAAATTGTAGTACTATTAAAAATAAAGATAATTATTTGAAATGTGTGTGTATAAAACCAATATATTCTGAGATATTGGCAAATATATCAATACAATTTTGTGAGATTTAGTTTTACAGAGATACTACTTAAGTTTTAAGGTAATAATTATTTAATGCCATAAATTATAGAGTTAAGTAAATAGGTACCTCTCAAAAAGTTTATGTTCTTTATCCTTTAACCTTTTAGGGGAAATATTTTTACAGCAATGATCTATCTCTATCAATTAGGACTCAATAGTCAATATTAACCTCTTTTATTGGTCTAATTTATAAATGAGGAATTTAATATCAATGTGATAACCATAAGATGCGCAACTTCTAATAAAATGTCGAAAATTTTAACCAGAAGTCTAAATTTTAATATGAAGTGTTGACCCTTTTGGACCTAATATTGATCTTTTTTATTGGTTCAAATTTATAAAAGAGGACTTTAATTCTTTAAAAATAAAATTATAAAATTTAAAACCGGGAGTAAAAAAATGTTTTACGCAAGTATAACGCAATTTTCTACGGTTTGATAGTGTATATTATTTCATTTCACATATATTACGAGTTCTGAGTAAATAACTCAATTTTTAAACAATGGAGTGAGAAAGTTCGTGTGGAGTTCCGTACCATTTATTGTTGTTCGCAGACCCCCCACATCTCTCCAAATTGTAGAGTTCAGCAATTTCTGATCTCCATCATCCAGGGATTGTTTCTCCTGTTTCACTATTTAGTTCATCGACGGCCCCTATGTAGGCTCATATTGAAGTAATCGCCAACCAATTGTGGAGAGCACATGAACAACTAACTAGTTTGTTGACTGTTTCTATCGTGACATCTACCTTTCAGTCAAAATCACGGGCCCTATTGACCAAGATCCCAAATACATTTTCAATTATTCTTCTGGCTCAGCTTAAATGATAAATGAACAGCCTCTATTATTGTGTAAGAAGTCTGTTGCGTGCTGTATAAGCTTTCATTAAGTAACGTTTTAATGAAAAGTCATCATCGCTAACAAAGCAACATCCATAATCTAATAAGCCATTATCCAAGGGTCCCAAAAGCGAGTAGATTTGGAAAAAGCTTCCATCTGACTCTGAACCTTTATTTCCAACTTTAAAGTAGGTGATACAGTACTTGTAATCTGCAACTATCTTTAGTACAACACTAATTTAAACCATTTAGTTGTATCATTCACTTCCGCCACCTAAATCGTTGATAAGCAAATGCTCACCGTCAATAGCTCCACAACAAAATGGAAAAATTCCACCGGTCAAAAACTATCGATAATAATTTGCAATTCTTCAAGAGTTTCTGGAACCTGAAAAAAAAAGGGAGGGAAAAATCAATTTAAAATAGTTTATAAGTTAACTATCATATTATGTACAAAAGTTCTGGTTCTTTTTTTGGTTTTTATCTGTATTTACAAACCCCACCAATTGAGGAGTACAAAGCTGATCTATATGACTCATCTGTGCCCGATTTTTTCATGATATTGGCTCCACAAAGCACAAACGAGGTTTCAGAAACAGTGCTTGCTGAAGAGCTTAGTAGCACGGACAACAAACGAAGGGAACAAATCATAGTACACCATCAATGCTTCAACCAGATGCTATTAAACTCTCTGACCAGTGTTGGAAAACAGAGGGGGTCCAAAAGACTCCTTAGTGACCTTTCAGAAGCAGTCAACGAACTTTGCAATGGAGCACAATTATAATCCAGCCTTAACCAATTGTGCTTGGAAATGAAGCATTTGGCATCTATGTTACTTCAACACTAAACAAGTGACCAAATTGCGATACAATCCTGGCTCAAAAATTAAGTTAAAAATATGTTGACATGGTAAAGTCTATCTATAATGTCGACACTCTCTCCACGTTATACATCTCCCAGTCCCTTGTCTTGTACTCCTTCAGCCTAATCATCTTTATTATGATCCACCTCAAGTAGCATATACACAATCGAAACAATCACCACCGAACAACCTGCAATGTTTAGCACAGCGACCTGCTGCAATGACGCGACTTATCAACCATCCTCCAAACAAATGTAACAAGAGTGATTTTCACCCAATCAATCATCAAACGTGCATACATTACAAGTAGGAGAGATAAGTGATGTACTTTAACAAGCGTGGATATTGTAATTTAAACTTTTTGTAACATAAATATATTACTTTTGCTAGATTCTTTTGAAAAACAGATTTGATTAGAATATTTTTTTAGTTAATATAAGTAGTTTAACAGTGCATGTGGCATGTAACTCATTTTAATGACATATTTTATACCGTCATACTTCAGGTATTAGCTTGGAAATATCTTCCTTTGAAAGCCTAAACAAATTTTGAAGAGTGCGGTAGCTATTTACAGTGGACACAATTCATTGTAATCTCCATCATAATCCCTGGTGGTACTGAGCCCCTCATTTGGGTGTCTTCTCTTTGAATTTTGGGCTAACCCATAACCAGAAGTGCATTGAAATTTTCAGAGGTAATTCTTAAACACTACCTGAAATTCTCTATCTCCTCGTTTGTGAGATATTTGAGGAGAAGCGCAGATGCCCCGTAAATTTACCTCCTGCTGATCCAATCCCGCACCCATAGTCTTTTAGGCCCGTTTTGTTATTACTCATTTTTATATTTTACTTCATCCCACAAACGACCATTGACACGTTTTAAATATTGCTAAAATACAGCACCTCGATGTTTTTACCCCTAGTGTACTTTTTAAGTTTTTTTTAACGTGCTCAACCATAAATAGATGAGCTGCTCTATAATTGTAACCTTAGCTTAAGTGAGCAAATTAACGAGTAAACAAATGACTAAATGAGTGGGTGTTCGAGGAATAAAGTAAGTGAGCAACTGAGTGAATGCACAACTGGGAGAGTAAGTGAGTGGGGGAGTGACTAAATGGGTTATTGAGAAAGGGAATCAATGAGTGAATGAGTATTAAGAAAGTGAAATAATGAGTGAATGAGTTAATGAGAGAGTCAGCTAGTGAGTGAGGGGTGAGTGAGTGAATTATTGAGAAAATGAGCTAGAGAGTGGATTATTGAGTGAGTGAGTGAACGGTGAAAATATGTGAAAATAGAGAAAGAGATGAAGAGGGAAAGAGATGAAGATAGAGGATGCCACCACCCTCTATATCCACAGTTATCGAATAAAGTCGTACCATTTCCCGACGCGTTCATTAGTCTTTTTTTTTTCAATTGAAATAAAAGTTTCGATTTATAAGCTTCAATCTCGGACAAATGGGATTAAGAGGGAGAAGGGACAAGGGCCTGGAGAGGAATATGACTAAACACAACACATACAGTTAGTTGTAAATGAACTCAATACATAATTCACCCCCACCCCACTCCACCCCCTGTAACGTTTCAAGCCCAGTTTAACTGGACACTGGAACAACTACTTATGTTACAGTTGTTATAATTTGATAATTACTAAAATGTTTGTTGACTCTTGCTTGATCTATTCCTCCCCTGGGATATAAATTCTATTATCTAATATATTTTTGCCATTATATAGGTTTACCGTCATACATTTCATTATTAGAAGGTCAGTGTTTTCATTCTTCGAAAGATGGCAAAAATAAATAACCTACCGGATCTAAACAGTGACTTGTTCCTTATTTCCTCTAATACATTCAAACTCATAACAACAGTATTTTTTTAAATTTCATGTAATGCGATAAATTTACGAGTTAGACTTTAGCGCTTTGAATAAAAAATTTAAATGTTTGTGTGTATATTTTTTTCCCCTTCAGCTGATGATAATGAAGAGTAAGTTAATTAGACTAAAATTAGATACATCACCATTGTCCATCCCCACCCCTCTCCCTCCTCTTTACTGCCTCCTGCTTGGTTATTTGTCAAGTCACTATACTATTCAACTAGTGTTTGTTTGAAAATTGTAACGTTATTTACTTGATATTATTTAACATTATAATTAATTTTAGGCAATTTTTGTAATAATTACGTCAGTTATGTGATTTATGGTTGCCAGAGTTTGAGGTGAACTCATCTAAAACAGTATTTCTATTTTGTTAAAAAGGTAATTCAATGATTTACTAACAGTATAACATATAACTGTCTTATCAAGTAATCATAACACCAAGTTAATTGATATGAATAATTAGAACTAAATATTACTATTGAAATAATATAAACAACTTAAATATCACTTAGTATCTAAACAAAAAATAAAGTATTCTTTACTTGTTTGAAAAATCATTATTTTGGTTTAATTTACTGATCTTTTTTATTTCTATCCCCGTAGCACTTCCTATCAAGTACTGTATAAAATAAATAAACCCCAAAAGTTGCACGTTTGATTATTTTGAGAGTTTGTTTTTCGGAGATTAGAAGAAATTTCTTCTGAGTAATTATCATGGTTCAGCTTTAGAAAAGCGTACAACCCAAACGGGTAGTAAGACGCGGTGCTAAATTAAAAAGAAACTTTAGAAAGATAAAAAAAAAATCTTGGAGAATTCAATCTCGAGTTTAAATAACTAACGGAGGCTTGGCCAAGTTAGTTACTGTTTAGTAAAGCTAAAGAAACCATAAAATAAATTATTGCTAGGATATACTTAACAATAAACTCAACGATTTTCTTACATAGCACAAACACACTGGATCATGTTTGCTACCATATATACCCTTGCTAAACCTCTCTAGTTGAGATCTATATGATGAATATCAACCATAATGATAAAAAAAAATGTACAGCTTAGCCTTTGTCCAGAAAGTGTCGTTCTCTTCGAAGTGACATATGTGGCTATCTCTCTGAGAACTTACAATTAATTATAAATGTTCCAAAACCTAAAGTGGTATCTCAACCAACTAAATCTCCTCCCAGGACCAGTTCCAACGAAAATCGCACTATCTATATTTCATGCTATGATATGTCATGAGATTTACTTATATTTATGTTCCCAACATTTGTCAGTCTAATCATACAACCACACATATGACCTGATTAGTGAGAGCTAGGAAAAAACTAATTACATGGTTCTTTGTGGGTGTATTTGGGACTCTGAGAGGGTAAGCCTACATAAATGTCCATATATATCTGTAGCTATAGTGTTATCCCTTTACTTTCTAAGGATAAAATCCTGACGCATTCGGCTATTTTGTAGGGTCTCTTCAATAAAATGTTGAACTAATTGATTAATTTCTACCAAATTGTATGAGCAAAATGGTAGCCTATATACACATTCACCGTTTTTTTTAGCTAGGCGTCTTACTATCCTTTTGGGTTATACGCCTATGAACTGATTACGCTAATGGTTTTAGGGATAAGGAAGGTTACACTTATAGTAAGTGTACACGCATTTGCGTGGAGGGAAAGTGAAGAGCCAGTTTTTTAAACCACCCTCAGTAAACCCGACCGAGAGTCTAACCTCAATTTTACCGTCATCGGCAGTCTAATCTACTGCGATATTAACCCACCTCGGTGGATTATTTAGCTAACGCGCTAGTTTAGTGTTGAGCTAGGATGTAAAGGACGGGGTGATCAAGGTTTGAATCTCAGTCGGGTGAACTAGGTTTTCCCTAATTGGTTTTCCACTCTCCCTCCACACAAATGCGGGTTCACTTCCTCTAAATTCAACCTTTTCAATTCCTAATCCAGTAGCGTAATTAGTACTTAAGCGTATAACCCGAACAGGTTGTAAGAAGCGGTGCTAAATAAAATAAGCACAATGCGAGATTAGTGCCTTAGACTATGTGGCCACTGAAGTGGGTCACACTCACTGTTTATTTACTAGCTTCTCTTACAGTAACATACCCTCAACTACCTAACAGTTTTGGATCTAATTCAATGTACTGTACCATCACCATCTGCCATCAAATAAAATAATTGACAATTAGAGCTGTAAGATCTGATTGGTAACTACAGTAACCCCATGGCTTCTTTGGTGCTGACTGACAGTTCACAGCTGGCCTCTGACAGTCAACATTTAGGTATATACCTAAATTTTGACTGTCAGAAGTGACAGCTGATAAACACATGTTTTTTGCAGATTATATGGTTCGGCGTAGGGATACATAATTTGGTCTGGTAGCTTTTCAAAGCCGTCAGCTGTGAGCTGTCAGTCAGCACCAAAGAAGCCATGGGGCTACTGTATTTACATTGCATTGAGACATTGATAATAAAATGTTAGATTGTAAAAAATATTAAACTTAAGCTGTAATAAACTTCAAACTACAGTGTATGTAAAAAAAAAGCTAGTAGTGTATTGTTTTACCTTGATTCTAGCTACCATTACATAGTCATATAGCCCGAAAGGGTGCTAAAAAAAATTTATATACATATATTCAGGTCATAAGGGAATTTAAAAACAAAGAGATCCCTGTCAAACTTGAGAAAAACACGATTACCTGTTAGGTAATATCTTCCATTTCCTTTCTTATCTTTCTGTTAGTTCGTTTAACAGAATTGTATATTTCCCCATTGCGCCTTACTTACAGTCCGGGCTGTAAATATTTTAATAACATTAATGAACTGGGGATGAACAAATAAAATTTAGATTAAATGTACTCACATTTTCTTGAAAGAATAATGAGAAACCATTTATTTTGATAAACAGCCCTCAGTAAACCCGGCTATAATAATATAATTTAAAATTCCCGAGACCAGATACAAAACTAGTCTAACTTTAAGATCTCTTGGTCACTTTCCCCCCTAATTAGATCTGGTCTCGATTTACACGTGAGTCTCTTTGGTTTGAATCCTGGCTGGATAAGTCAGAGGGCTAAGACGATACATAATTTAGATCGGCTTAGGATTGTTAATTGTCAGATCAAATATTAAATAAATTTAAAACTAGACACAACCAAATCACTCAAATGACTTGTTCCAATTACCTAACTCATTCAACTTCCTTGTTAAAATAACTATCCTACTCCCTTGTTACAATAAGTATCCAACACCCTTCTTACAATAAGAATCCTACTTCTTTTTTACAATAAGAACCCAACTTTGTTTTTACAAAAGTACACAACTAAAGTCCTAACTAAATAGTGACCAGAAAGGAGGTTTTAAAATCATGATTTTCGAACTCATTCCAAAAGATGTAGAGAATAGCATTGGATTTATTCAGATACTACCTCTTCATATTAATAAAGCTAGGCTACAGTAGCCCCATGGCTTCTTTGGTGCTGACTGACAGCTCACAGCTTACAGCCGATGGCTTTGAAAAGCTACCAGACCAAATTATGTATCCCTACGCCGAACCATATGATCTGTAAAAAACATGTGTTTAGCAGCTATATACCTAAATGTTGACTGTCAGAAGTCAGCTGTGAACTGTCAGTCAGCACCAAAGAAGCCATGGGGCTACTGTATGTTAGGAAATATCGTTTATAAAATACAAACACATTATGTGTGTTCAAGATTGATAATATTCTACTATATTATTACTATTATTTTATGAATATTGATATTATCTATTACAAATTATAGCTAAATGTCACAGGACTTGGCGTATGAATACATTAAAGCAGTTTCAATAATTTTTTAGCTTTCAGATACTGTTTTCCCTGCCGTAATATTACTACAAGTACAACTCTTGATGGCATTGTTGGGTTTTAGGGTGAGTTAGTTAGCCTGTAAATTTAGGGTCAACGCAGCCCTTTGTATAAAAAGTGTACACTAGTGAAGAAACAACTAAAGTAAGAGCTATCCCCCCCTCCCCCTCCTCTAACCTTCATACCGCTGCCCTCGGCCAAAGCACGTCCTTTGTGGAACGTGTTCTATCTGCCCCCGATATCCCTCCTCCCTACTAGTGCTGGTGTAAGGCGGGAGGCATCGCTTCCAGGCGCAATCCTCATCACAACCAAGACTTAATCTCCTATTCTCCAGGAACCGTCTCTTAAGATCCGGTCCAAGCCCTCCAACTTCTTATTGAGGGGTGAGGGAGGGGGATAAACTCCCCTTAATTCTTCTCTCCATCCCTTCGTCATTATTTTTCACTTCAAGTGTAAAGTCATGTGATCAAGGGTGGGGAGGGGTGGAAACCCGAAAGAAGAAGTAGAGAGTAAACCTGATATTTTGAAAGAGGCCGTGAACATTTTTACTCTATAATAAGTTCTAGAGGGATTATAGTTTTTTGAATTGAAATAAATTCAAGGAATAAATGAAGGTGGTGGATCTTGAAGAAGGAAGTGAAGAAAAGGTGTTTTTTTTTCCACAAACCAAAATGTTTATAGTTACCGAAGTTTTTTATTTATAGAATTTCTAATAAGTTATTTGCCAGGATTATGATATAAATTGTTGTGTAGTGTTTATTTCCCAATAAAAGCCTCTAATGTCACAGCCACATCATTTGATGATCCACGTGGTAGTACATGTCTACAAAGTCGTGACCTTTAGCTTGTATTACCAATGCTTTACCTTTAGGCTTACCTTATCAGTCACCTGTTACACCACTTGTGATTTATGATGCTGAAACTGACCAGTGATATCATCATGGGCAATCTAGTAGATCACCTACCTACCTAATAAGTTAAACTATAATATTCAAATCAAAAAACAATCAACATATGTTTGTTCAATGTTATTGGTGTGTTTGTAGGGATATTTTTTTCTGATACCAAAGCTATGAGGATACATGATGGGGGTGGGTAACGGTAACAGCACATTTAGTTTATTAATGATCAAGGTTTCAATAAGTAGTATACAAAGATTCGTTGTAATACCCTAAGCAGTTTTCATAATATTTCACACAACAGTCGTTTTTAGCTCTGTCTTTAGGGGTGTATACCGCCCTTAATATTAAAGATGGACCCTAGGTTGCTTATGAGAATTATTCTAATTTCCCCCAAGGAGTATCCTGCCAAAGTTTGATGCAATGTTTTATAAACACGTGTATTAATAGCAGAAACATTTTTTGACCATTAACATAATTAAATATTTCATTTTTTAAATCTAGATAAATCAAAATCAAATTGAGGTAGTAATTGTCCTAGCTACCTTTTTTAGTGGTCTACGTCAACTGGGGCAGGGTCGCCAACTTGTCAGAGGTAATTTACCTGGTAATAGTCTCCGTGTGCCTGGAACTCGTCACGAATACTTATTACATAGGTCGGTCGATTATTCAACATTGTATGAAAAGCTTCAAGGACAAGCCGAGTAAAATCAAGTCATGCTGAAGAACAAAACCTCTTTTGAAAAGGTCAAATTGACTATCTTCAACATTTTGGCTTGGGTGTTGAAGTGTTTAAAACCTCAATCTGAACAATATGTATATATGTGTGTGTGTATGTGTTTGTGTATAATGTAATCTTAGTGATAACCTAAAACAAATATGTACTCACTAATCATAAGAATTTTATCAAACATGAAAGGTCTAATTCTCTATTTAGCGTTTTATTCTTTCTTAGAACTGTATATTCCTAATTTGCGGTCTACAAGAAACTAAGCTTAGGCTAGGTAATTATCTGCAATTAAAAGATAGCATTCATTTATAACATGACTTACAAACAAACTCAGTCTAGAACAGCAGCACGCTAGGCACCCAAGTCCTTGTATATTATCTGGGATGTAATAACAACTCACTTGGTTATCTATAAACAAAACTACCTAAGATAGAACTAGGTTTGTTTTCTATCTCGGAGATTGTTCTCCTTGGCCACTGTGATACACACAAGAACAGTTTCCTAGTCAACGTGTACTCTGTCAAAAATATAATATATACCTACCCTTGATTATATCGAATAACAGGCCACGTGGTATAGTGGTAAATGCACCTTGCTACGAGCCAAGGGGTCCAGGGTTTGTTTCCCGGCTGGTACCATGGGTAATTTTAGCGAAAGAGTAATTATCCCAACGGTCACTAGCTTTTGGTTAGTTAAAAAAGTACGCCACCTATCTCTATATTGAGCTAGCTTCATCCAGTCCACATATATACACCCTATCTCTTTCAGATCCATTTTAATGTTATCATGCCACCTTCACAATGGTCTCTTCAAATTGATTTTGCCAGTCAGTACTCTAAACAAGATTCTAGAATCTCCATTCGCGCTGCATGTCCCGCCTACCATAATATGTATGACTTGATTACCCTTACAATGTCTTGTGATGAGTACGGGTATTCAACTCATCATTATGTAACCTCTTCCACTCCACCAGTAGCCTTATTCCCTTTTGAACCAAATATATTTAAGTATAATATCAAGTTTGGTTGAATATTTTGGTCATTTATAACACGTGGTGGGCAAGTCTGACAATTAAATTTGTTTATTAACCACATTAGTGAACACGTGAAATAACTGTAAGGCCTATTTATGGTTTTCTGGAGATGGGGAGGTCAGGGCTTGAGGCCTGGCTGGGTGCAATGAGGGTGTTATTTCCCGTGAATCCAGTTATTATTTTCTCTCAACTTTACCTTATTCATCTCTATAATATTAACCTAATTAATAACCCGATTATTCTGTGCTGGGACCCGCCTCGGTGGCGTAATTGGCTAACGCGCTAGTCGTGTTGAGCTCGACCGCTGAGGACGGGGAGATCGAGGTTCGAATCTCGGTCGGGTGAACTGGGGGTTGTTTTTCCTAAATGGTTTTCCATTCTCCTTCCACGCAAATGCGGGTTCACTTCCTCTAAATTCAACCCTCCCAATTCCTAATCCATTAGCGTAATTAGTACTTAAGCGTATAGCTCGAACGGGTAGTAAGACGCAATGCTAAATATTATTCTGTGCTGGGAGTCCGGGGTTCAATCCTTGGTCCCGGCACAGATTTATCTGATTGCCAAACCCCTCCTTCACCTCTGATAAGATGTGTATTAATCACACACAATCACCGTGGTTCGGATACCACGTTAAACTGTAGGTCCTCCATTTCATCTCACAATCACTCTTCCATTACAAATTAGCGTAAGTGCGTATAACCCGAACGGGTAGTAAGATGCGGTGCTATTATTATTATTATTATTAATAATAATAATAATAATAATAATAATAATAATAATAATAATAACCCGAATGGGTTGAAGGACGTGATGAAAAACAGTTATATTATCTCTTTCCTCCTCTCATGTATTACCTAAACAAGTTGTATCTTTGAAGATTCTCTTAGAGATCTCTATTTTACTTTCTGTTAATGTCTGAACTCCCGGAAGCCGTAACAAAACCAACTCCTAGTTTCGTAGGAAATATCTGTCAGTATAACAAACACTAAAGAGTCCGCAGTGAACTCCATGAAGATACGACCTCATGATTTGACTTCTGAAGCGTATCTTCTGTAGAGTAACGTCTGGCTATTCTCAGGCCGAGTTGAAAATATTCTTGCTCCAAGGAACTCGCCGGGTAAACATTGGCAGCACTGGGCCAAATATTTGGGGCACTTTACCTATTTGTTCTCATCGGTAACAATAACATCTCTCTTTGCTCGAGAGCAAGATTTTACTCGATAACAATAACAATTGAGAGATGTATTAGTGCTACCTAAATGGTGTGTTACCAGTATAACTTTGACAAAGGACCCACCGAAACTCACACTAATATAAGAACACAGAATAAGGTGTATTAAAGGAACCATACACATATTAACTTACTTTATATATGATAGAAGAAAACTAGCTTGAGCGCTTTTAGTAAATGGATACTAGATATTTTACATGGTAGATAGGCTACCCTTCATTTATCCTGTAAGGCAGCAGGCTTACTCTTATTTCTCTTTCTCTCACTTCCTGTAAACATTCCAGTTTTATATTTTCATTGTATCATGACTCTAAACTCAGAATAAGGACTTTTGAATCATTTCCATCCTAGCAACCATGTTGTTATTATTATTATTATTATTATTATTATTACTATTATTATGGTCTTACTACCCGTTCGGGTTATACGTACTTACGCTAATGTGTAATGTTAGGTTGGTTATGAGCCGAAATAAAGGACCTACAGTTTAACATGGAATCCGAACCACGTTGGAGGCCTAACATTCCACACATTCACAAGTTGTGATTAATACACGTTTTGTCAGAGGTGAAAGAAGGGTATGGCAATCAGATAAATCTCTGCCTGGACCAAGGATTAAACCCCGGACCCTCAACACAGAAGTCTGACAACTTACCCCTAGACCACTAGTTCACCTTTTAGTGACAATGTTAACTATTTTGTTATTGTTTATTTCTTCTCTTTATTATAAAATATGATCTTTTTATAAACTTATTATGTTTTGGGGGTTTTGACTTAATTTCTTTCTTGCAATTAGATTTTGCCTGCATGACGTATTTTAGTGTGACCATATACCAAAACAAAGTAACAATAAAATTTGTTTTCGACGAAAATTTGTATGTCCCTGCTAAAAATTAGCAGCTAACGAAGCCAATGAACGGATGACTAAGCTTTCTCAGTTCACAATGAACAATGCAGCAGACAAAAGGGATGGGTGGCGGGCGTTTTCCCCATTTGTGCACGTAGGTACTCTTTTAAGCTGTTGTCAGATTTCATCACTCTCTTTCTTCATTGTACGGTATTTTCAATATTCGTATAAATTAAACAGACGAATGTTACATGATAGGCCTATAGACTAATAACTAATATATTACAATTATTACATCAAAATTATTATAATAATTGATATAGATTACAGTAAAGCAAATAATACATATAATTACTTTTATGTACTTTAAGTCTGATCATGTTTAAGGAAATCCTGGATGACTTTTTTTTTTTAACTTTTCTAATATGCTGCAGAGGGCCGCATGTTGGACAGGCCTGTCGTAGATTATAGGCCATAGTGTAATCCGTCAAGGTAAGGCTGTTTACCTTTAAGGGTAGACAGAGTCAGGCGCAGATTCAGGAGGGTGAAAGGGTCAGTTGACACCCCTGTGAAAGTTAGAAAATTAATACAAAAAACAAAATGAAATTTC
This sequence comes from Timema bartmani, assembly GCA_902151455.1. Classification (NCBI taxonomy): domain Eukaryota; kingdom Metazoa; phylum Arthropoda; class Insecta; order Phasmatodea; family Timematidae; genus Timema; species Timema bartmani. The sequence goes on from CABFWB010000273.1 coordinate 345,198, forward strand.
GAATTTTAGAAAGAAAATACAACACAGATAAATTACACAATCTTCTATCTTCTTACGCATATACATCTTAAGCCGGGTCCACACGTGCGTTATTAATCCACGTTTATTCATTGTTCAATATGACTCACGTAAGTGTGGAAAAAATATTCGTTTTCATTTAAGAATATTTTTCGTGCACAGAGAGTAACGAACATTGTTCCACATAGAGACGATAGACTACTACACAACAAAGAGGACTAATAATCACCTGAGAGCAGTTCATCCATGAATACCGAATATAGAGTATGTGTGGACAGCAGGAGCGATGGAACTTTGGGAGAATCTGCCCCCCTGAAAATAATTTGCTCTTGCCTGGAATAAATCCCCCCCAAATATATTTCAAATCCTCTGATATTATCGAATATGAAGCTGAAAGATGGCCTTAAATCAAACTCTAAATTACTTCTAGATGCATTATAATATCAAAAATTTGCTGGAGAAGACCACTTAAAATAACTACTAGACTAGAGGCATCTATCTAATCGGCAGAAAAAAAAGTCAGGAAAGGAAAGTTCAAAATAGATTCCAAGGTCATCCAAATCTCAAACATTTCTAGGTAAGGAACACTTTTAATGACCTATAAAAGAATCTAATTTAAAAACCAATCAAGGTGAAGTCTACTCATAACTTCTAGAATGAACCATTTTTCAAAAAATTGTTGAAGGAGGGCCACTCCAAATAGTTTATAAAAAATTATCTGATTTAAAAAAATTGAGGAGGATGACCACGGCTTAAAACATAAATAAGACCAAATATGAATAAAAAAACCTACTAAATGGCTTCAAACAGAAATCTAGCATTGTAAGTAACTATGTTATTTATAATTATGTCCCCCCTATGAAAGTTATCTGGATCCGCCCCTGGATAGTGTACACTTTGTCTAACCTGAAAGGTAGCAATTTGCCTTAAACTTTTTTACTCTATGCAGCAGCTTATATACTAAACTCACAATGAAGCCTGTCAAGTAAGACTGTGAGTCTTCACGGTGTGACTGAACTATTTGTATAATTGAGTTGGAATTGTATTAACTGAATCTATGATGATATATTTAGATAAAATCTACGGTAATATTGCTGATGAGCCTAGAATAGGTATTCATCTGATTGTGACTATCAATTAAGTGTGTACAGGTCAAATAAGCTCAGCGCCAGAGGATCTGACTGGCCTGATACATGGGAATATGAATTTGATTCCACACAGATCCTGAAGGTGGTTATTGCATGATTATTTTCATTGTGATTTTACCATATCTTCAGGCTAATTTCTTATAATTGTTTCAAAATTTCCCTTCCTCCTATTGTATACTTCTACTGAAATAATTTTTTTAAGTGCCATTTTGTGTACAGAACATAATGACTGACAATCAGTTAGTGTTATCATCTATTTGTTGGTGTAAGGCTGATAACTAACACTAATAAAAATGTTGTACCATTGTTATTTAGGAACATAGTTTAAAATGAACTTAACCAAGAATATAAACTTATAACACCTAGCACTAGCACAAAAAATAATAATTATAGTAGCTGGAATACATACATATAAACAAATACTCAGTGTTTATCTACCCCCGAGCCACTATATTATGTTATGTTATATAATCCCATGGCGTAATGTTTGCAGCCTGAAACCCAGGGGTAAAACTATCTGAACTTTCTCTCTAAAAAAAAAAAAGTCTGGTTTCTTCAGCTTCATGAGCAGTTTCAAAGTTGAACGTTTTAACGTGATTCGCTCGCTCGAAACCACGGTACATTATTGATTGGCAGGGGGAGGGGAGGCCTATCGGGGGCGAATTATAATGTTTCTTTTCTAGCTCCAGCTGACGCTCAGTGCTTGAATCTTAGTACTTAGACCTTAATGCTTGGACCGGAGTGATTAAAATTGAGTGATGTAAAATGAGTACTCGAACCTTAGGCCTGGGACAAAATAGCGTTCCGAACCCTGCCACAGAAACGACACGATCAGAACGTTAGCATGACTAGGTGCTAGGGGGTGTCACACTGGTCTATCAAAAGGAGCTACCTCAAGATCTATCCATAGAGAAAATGTAGACTGCATTAAGTCATCTGAAAAAGAAGAAAGTTTGGAACTATGGTGTGCACACTATAAAAGAGCTGTAGGATTTCCTTTGGACAGTTTCATACTTTGTCCATCAAACTACGCTAAAATCCAGACAGATTTTTCGAGTACTACAGCATAAGTGCAGGGATTATTGATTTGCTTTGTTTCAACGTAAAAGTAAAGGAAATATTGAGAAGCAGCCTCGGAAAACCACAGCAACTACTTCAATCCACAGTTTTCCATTGACATCCCTATTTGCATAGCTTGTGTATTTCCAATTCTACAATTCATATTTATGATGCACTTTGTTTATAAACAATTTTATCTCAAACATGGCTGCGGTCATAGTGAATACGGCTCCGAAACTGTAAAGTGTCTGCGACCGAACGCTGGTCTTACGGGGTATGGTTGATCACATGGGGAGAGTTTTAAGAGCGTGGCTGTCGCAATGGATGATAAACGCCTTTACAAAACTGTTGCAGCGTTCAAGAACGCTTGTTTGACCCCTCTAAAACTAAACAATTCAATATACTAGAGCAACCTTGTCGCAGCGTTTTGAATGATAGTCTGTCCCCGGCCTAAGGAACTCAATGCTGGTAGGCCTACCTTAGATATTTACCCTGAGTGCTTGAACCAATGCTTGAACTAGAATATATAGACCTGAGTGCTTGTTCCTTGGTCATGGAACCTTATGACTTGGAACTTAGTGCTTGGATTGAGTGATTGGACTAGAGGGCACGGACCTGGGTGCTTGAACCCGAGTGTTTGGAACTCAAGAGCTTGTACCTGCGCACTTGAACCAAAGTGCTTGTACATTAGTGCTTGGATCTGGGAGCTTGTACCTGAATACTTGGGCCAGAGTGCTTGAGCCTAAGTGCTTGGACTTGAGTATTTAGACCTTAGTGCTCAAACCCTAATGATTGGACCTGATTGTGAGGATATTAAGGCTTGGGACTGAGGGCTAGAGACTTAGGGATTGCAGTTGAACTTGAATGCTTGGACCAGAGTGCTTTAGACCTGAGTATTTAGACCTGAGTGCTTAGACCTGAACGATTAGTTAGGCATGAGGGCTTGGACCTAACTGCTTGAGCCTTGAATTATTGGACATGAAGGCTTGGACCTTAGTGATTGGACCTGAGAACCTGGAACTGAAGGCTTGTAACCGAGAACTTAGACCTGAATGTTTGAACCTGAGTGCCTTCCAATTATAAAGGAAAGGAGCTTGAGATTCTTTTAAGCATCAAATGTCTAAAGTTATCTCGGCCAGTCAGTTAATAGTGAATTCGTTACCACGTTTCAACACCAAGTTCATTAATGTTTTAATCTTGGAGGAAATTTACTCGTATTTCGACACAAACGCCTTTATCCACCTGGCCATCTTTATTGTTACGGATGTATCACTATTTTTAAATGAAACTTCAAAATTAGTAGAAACTATTAAATACGTCCAACGCTTTTTTTTAAAATAAGTTTGTGTGTAAGTTGTGCAATCAATTAATATAGCCCGCATCGATAAACACGGCAAAGACAGGTCAGCCTCGTCTTGTCTGGCTTGCCGGCGACCGGTAGGTAAATATTGAAAGCCTGGATATATGTGATGAAGTGCTATATTTTTAATGGTCTATACCCCCTCCCTCGCACCCCTCATATACGTGGGTATACTTCCTCTGAATTCTACCTCCCTCCCTCATTTGTTAAATAAAGTGGTTTTTACTCAAAATTCACTTGTACATGGGTTTGGTAACCGCAGTTTGGAAATAAAACTTCGTGATTGATCAGGTCGAGAATATAGCCGCTGTCTATCTACATGGCGAATTGAATGCCGGGAGCGCACCCTTAATCATCACATCCAACAATGTATTATAAAATACTGCCATCTAGGCTCAAACAGAGTTAACGAGTTTGCAAAGTACTTAGTCCCCTCAGTATTCTTCTAATATCCCCCATTGCGGCTATTGTACAATGTGGAAAAAAAAAGTTATTAATACTTTTGTATTTTGAAATTGTACATTTTCATTCGTCATTAATTGTATTGTTTTGTTATTTCGATGTTGAGATGGGAACTGTAAAATTGTGCCGCTCTCGGCCGATAGAGGGGTCGAGAGCAATCAATCAATTACTGGAAATTCATTCATTTCCTTGTTCGACGATCACAAATAGGAGGAAGAGGGGATATTCCCGTTTATTTATTCTTTTACAAACCATGACATGTCGTTTTGATGTATTTCTATTTTCGGGGGTCATTACTACGATTTTTACTTTGATGTTTGGTCTGAAGTAAAAATGTTGGAGCTCAATAAGAAAGTCTCTGATAAGATACAATTACATTATAGTTGTGTGTGAGCAGAGGTACAAACCCCGGTGTTTAATAACTGGAGCACTTGTTTTTGTGGTCGCATGTTCTAAGGCATCACTCTCGTGTTATAGACTGCCAATGACAAGTAGATCAGGGTTCAAATCCCGGTCGGGTGTACTGAAGTGTTTTTTTTCCAAAACTATTTTCAACTCTCCCTCCATGCAAAGGTGGTTACACTTCCTCTAAATTCAACCATCCTCGTCCCGAGCTCAGCGTAATTAATAAATATGCGTATAGTCTGAACAGCCAGTAAGACGTGGTGCTATAAAAATAATAACTGGGGAGTTTGTCCCACTTTAAACTCCTTCCCTAGTTTGAAAACGTCATCAATGCTTCGTTTGCAGTATCCGTAGGCCTATATTTACATTTATGTGACAGGGAGGAGGAAGGTATAATGTTGAGGAAATGTACCCCTATTGGTCTGTATGAGTAGTTAGCTACCATAAGGATAAAATCACCCTCCATACACCAAGCTGAGGATCGAACTAAGATCTCATCACCGGTAAATCCAGACAAGAAAACACTGATTGCTTTGTCCTTTTTTTCCATCGGTTCGGATATTTGCACCTCAAATTGAATTATCGCCTCCATTATGAGTACGATCACTGTCCGAAGTCCACTCTGAGTATCAATGGTTGGATTTCACAATATGTTGTTAAGTGTGAGCGGTAATTTGTAGATTTGAGTAAGCATGAAACTGGTTGGAGTCCCGGTAAGGCCCAAATACAGTTTTTACGTGGTGTGAAAACCAGCTAAGTTATTTGGAGTTCATGACAATATATTAATAGGATTGTTTAAAGTTGTTTACAAAATTTTTAGTGGCACTGTACATCCTGGGTACTAGTTCTTGAGGTCCTACTCTCAATTTCACAACTTTTGACAACGTGTTGAGTGAGACTGTACAACTTGGGTGATATGACTAAATAAGTTTGCCTTTACTTGCGGTCTTAAGCTCCTCGAAAAAGGATAACTATTTATATCCCCTCGAATGAACCCATTTCCTTGGTTTAGTTCGTCCCGAGATATTGCTGGTATCTAAACCAAGGATCACTGTTATTATATCCTCAAACAATATAACCTCCTTGATTTCCTTTATCCACCATCTTGGAAAGTTTGCTTCAGCACGTCCGCGATATTACTTCCAAGAAGTGCATTGATAATATTTCCGATGTAACAATAAATAATGGTTGAAGAGCGGGATCCCGGTGGAAAGACTTTTTCAACTTATTATATTAAACTTAGAAATAAGTTGAAGTAGTTCGAGTTTGATATATGAATTTGAGCTGGAATGGATATCATACATGAGTCTTACATTAGTTGAACTGTTTTAAGGTGTCAGGCTTGAGAGAATACCACCGGATTGTCGGTGACGAGGAGTTATGGGTTCGAAACTCAGTCGGGTGCACTGGTTTTGGTTTAAAACATGTGATTTATCACGGTTAGTTATCCACTTTATATTGATTTATTTGGGTGCATTTCCTCTAAGCACTCGTTCTCACTCCTTTCAATTAAATAATTAAAAACCATCGTGACTTGCTTCAGTTTTCGCATGCACTCTCTCTCTAGATACCGGTTGGGTGTGCTGAGAGTGGTTTTCCCTAAATTATTCCCCCATCTCTCTATCTCCAAGCAAATGTTTGTACACTTCTTTTAAATTCAAAAGTTCATTATCCCTAGCCCATTAACGTAATTAGTATATAGGCGTATTATAACCCGAATGTGTAGTAAGACGCGGTGCTAAAAAGAACCCAGTGCCTTCCAACGTACAAACAAAAACAGTACTAGTTATTTAGTAATTAATTTGTTATGATTTATAGACAACTGTTTAAAGTTGTTGGGATCTAATCATTTTCATCGGTTGATCTAGTGCTTCTTAACCTTTCCATGCTTCACCTAGTTTCTTCAAAATGTGTTATGCCCCCCATTAATATAAAAACAAATAGTTTTGCAGCGGTAAGATAAAAAAAATTAGCACTGCGTCTTACCACCCGTTCGGGCTATACGTTTATGTACTAATAATGCTAATGGTTTTAGGACAGGAAGGTTATATTTATATTAAATGTACTCGCATTTGCGTGGAGGGACAATGGAAAACCACTTTGAATAAACCACCCTCAGCATACCCGACTGAGATTAGAACCTTGATCTGCCCGTAATCAGTAGTCTAGCTTACTACGAGAGTAGCGCGTTAGACCACGCGACCACCGAAGCGTGTAGAGTATGATAAGATTTATAAATTAACATTAGTACATGCGTGAGTGAAATGTGGTAGCTATAGATATAGGATAGTAGTGCGTAGTGCTAAAAAAAAGCTCTCTCTCTCTCTCTATATATATATATATATATATATTTATTGACCATTTGATTTAGTCAGCCATTTTGGCTTGACGTTATAATTTTATTACTAGAGTGTTAAGGTCCATCTATTTTTAAATAAACTTTAAGTTAATCAGTAAATAAAATCTGTTGCAGCGATTGAAAACCACTTCGATATACATTAACTATAAGCAGTCCTCAAAGGTGCAATATTTTTGTCAGTTTTAGACAAGGAACGTCTTTCTCTATTCAAAAAATATTTTCTTATTGTATTATTTTCAAATTTCTCCACGCTAAGAATCACTGAATTCTACATTATCCAGGATTTCTACTGACCAATGAGAGGTTAGCGCGTATTGTTTTCACCCAGTAGAGATTTATCCCTGTCTTGCTCTGAAGATAAAAGACATACGGAAAGTGGGGCTGTTGTGTGCGCGAAACGAGTGTCCGTCATGTCTACAACACCAAACAGTTGTCAGAAGTACCGCATGATTTAGTTATTATGTCCTCCTGTCTGCCGTGACCTGGGTCAACTGTGACAACTCTCATGGGGTACTGGGACTGACAACATCCTGTATACCTCACACACATATACCTTCACACATACATAATAACACTCCAGTAAGCTACGAGTAACCATATGTAACAAGTGGAGATCATGTTAAACACATTGCGTAGCTCGGAAATAGCTTTGATGAGTGGGTTATACTTCCTGGAATATATGGTCTCAAATATACTTGCACCAAGTGTGTGATACTATTATTACTACACCAACACAAATTAGGACGATGATAAAAATAACACGTACGTCCTCCCAAGGATAATTTTATAGTGAGGGTTCGGCCAGACTGACAAGTGTGCGAGCGAGCGCGCAAGCGACTGGGTGGCCAGACTGGCAGGCGAGCGAGTGATTAACAGATAGCTCTCGTTAGTTGTTGACGAGGAGGCTCCGAATCTTGGCTGAATGAACTGAGGGTAATTTTTGACAAGTGATTTATTGTTGTGGTTATCTCATCCTCTCTCCACGCTAATGGCGATTCTTATTTGTAAAGGCCTATTTTGATAATATTGAAGTATTTTAACATATCAATTCTATACATATATATATAAGTATTTTAACATATCAGTTTTATACATATATATATATATATATATGAGTATGTATAAAACTGATATGTTAAAATACATGTGTATATATATATGTATAAAACTAATATGTTAAAATATTTCAATATTATAAAAGTAGGCCTTTACAAATGAGAATCGCCACTAGCGTGGAGAGAGGATGAGAAAACCACAACAATAAATCACTTGTTAAAAACAACCCTCATTTCACTGAGCCAAGATTTGGAGCCTCCTCGTCAACAACTAACATAAACCATATATACATATAGGTATATATATATATACATATATATATACATATAGGTATATATATTTACATACATATAGGTATATATATACATATAGGTATGGTTTATGATCTTACCAATTAAATTAGGCCGCTAGTAGCAAGTGTGCTAAGCCCATCGGTATTAATATAAATGTCAAAATGAGAAATTTCCAGCACTCAATGAACCAACATACAATAATATTGCCTAGCGCCTGTAAACTAGACTGCACCGGGTCGAGCACGCGCGCTTGAAAAATAGAACCAGTTCTATCTTTCGACCACGCGTGCTCAGTCACTCGCTCCAGTCTGGCCAACTCTCATTACAACCAATGTGTTCTATTTTATATTTTAGTCACTCGCTCCAGTCTGGCCGCCCCCTAAGGCGTGTTTAATCCATTATATTAAAAGGCAGAACTCAATGATTCGCTCACTGAATCACTCATTAATCACCGTATTTCCCCAACCCTTTATCCTGTAAACTTGAAATTTAGTGTGAAGTGAAATAGTGAAAGGGTGAAAATGGCAAAAAAGTAAATCCAATCAAATCTTATTTCTTTAAAAGGATGAAGGGGCTAAAAAATCTAAATATTGTAAAATGTATTAAAAGGCTAACACGGGTTGTAAAAAAAGGCAAAAAAGGGTAAACACAGTAAAAAGTGCAAAAAGTACAAAATTGCTAAGAGGTGAGAAAATTATATAAAAGTATAAATTGGCTATAAGGGTAAAAAGGTTAAAATGTGCCTAAAGGTCCAAAAAGGTATTAAAGGTAAACGTGGTAAAAAGGGTGAAAACTATAAAAAGGATTAACAGTGTCAAAATATCAAAAAGTGTTAAGGGGTTAAAATGGGTAAATAGTTCAAAATAAGTAGAAAGGGTAAACTAGGTAAAAGGGTAGCTTAAAAGTGCTTAAAATATCTAAATGAATATTATATTTACTTTTTACCTTGAACTGTGAGTATATTTGGGAAACCATGATGATTACTATTCAATATTTTGGCTCTTAATGAACTGTGATGCTCTTTATTTCAAAATATTTGTGTAATAATGTATATTAGTTCATTTACCTTATTTTATAAACGTACTTTGTTAAATACTGAGTTTGTATGTACACACATTCAAGGTAATATTCTGTATCATATTTAATTTATTTTAATTGATTAATTAACTTAATTGGTTTGTGTTTGCCGTAACTATTTTAGGATTGTACAGCGAGGAACTATCAAAAATGGGCTGCCGGATGCTAAAAGTTTTAATTTGATATAATTTTGGTGCCGCAATTTTAAGAACGGGTCACAGTACTAATAAGCTATGTAATATAACTATCCTCCATATTCCCCCCTCCCCCATTCCCATGGCCAATCACTGCCATACCACCTTTCTTTGTTTTGACCCAATTACATGCATTATTTAGGGGTTAAAATAAACATCCCCTTTCTCGATTAGATGATCCATGCCACCGTTCGAGTAAGGGAAGTAAGTTTGGGATCAATATAGGGCTCTCTCAAAACCCGTGAAAATGTCAGACCTTTGAATCCCAGAGGAAGAAGGGGTTGATTTCGTTTAGTTATAATATTGAAGTATTTATACATGGTCTACAGAAAAACCAACATTAGTGACTCATTCGACCACCAATCGCTATAGTCGATATGTGAATGTGAGAAGAAAAATGGAATCGCTGTTGTTGATTTATTGGAAATAATTTGATGTTACTGGGGTTAACCCTCTTAAGAAGAATTAAACTGAACTGGACACATCACAAATGGTAACATCTCTAGTGTATTTGTTTCATTTAAATAGAGGGAAAACTTTCCGGAATAAATAAATAAAATGTCCCTAGATAATTATCCAGCCCTCATCTCCATTGTGGACTAAACCAACTGCAGTACATAGCGTTAAGTGATGAACATACACAAATATATTAACATATTCAACAATATAAATTGACACTAAATACCAGGTCCACTTCGAGGGTGGGGGGACTATTGTGTACCATAGTACTTGGCCTGGGAATTCCAAAGGCCCGGGCACGAGACCCACTCTCACAAATTTCTGAAAAATGTAATAGATTAAAGAAAATACAAAACAAATTGCCTATCTATTCTAAGGAATAGTGCATACCCAGCCCTACCACTGCGATTTCCCACAGAGTAACTTAACTGATATTTCTCACAATTTTAGATCCTTGATTCGGTCTAGTCTTGTCCTTCGTTTTGAAACGTTTGGAAGTTTCACTGTTTCAAGTTTCAAGTTTTGTAGTGAGATTAAATTTGACACACAAATAGAGTCGGGGAGTAAATCAATTTCAATTTAAATTTAAGTATTTCATAATGTGCTTAACATTTCAGTGTTCACTTAGGTACGCAATAATTTTCGTACATTGTTTTTCTTTTGTAAACGTGAAAACAAAGTTTATAAAAATGTATAAGCCTAAGTTGAGCAGTGGATGAGGAACAAGGGAGGGGGAATTTTCCTTTGGAAATAATTTATTCCTCCTCCCCCTTGGCTGGAATAAACTCCTCCCTTCCTTAAAATAAACCTCCCTCACTCCCTCCTTATGGATTTATTTCACTCCTTCTTGATATTTTTTAATATTTAGCTGAAAGATTAGGATTACATCAAACAACAAATAGCTTCTAGAGGCATCCAATTTTCAAAAATTGGGTGGGGAAAGACCAGTTTAAATAGAATTTATAATAGGCATCTAGCCCTAGGCGAAGACCACTCCAAATGCCTTCAAGGGCCATTCAAATTTTTTAAAAAATCTGGAGGACGACCACTTCAAATAGCTTCTAGAAAAATCTGGCATTCAAATCTTTTCCAAGTAAGGACCATTCAAAATAGCTTCTAGAGGTATACAATTTTCAAAGACTTGCTGAAGGAGGAAATTCTCAATAGCTTATAGGAACAACCAAATTTCAGATTTTTTTTCTAGAGGAAAAACACTACAAATACCTTCTAAAGCAGTCTAACTCTTTAAAAAAATAAATGGCTCGGTGCACCACACAGAATTTCTCTCTCTTTTTATCTTAAAATAACGATACAGTTACTAAATCTCGTAAGATTTCTGAACGGAATAATGTACATTGTAGAATCAACACTCCACATAAGAACATGAATAAAATAATATACACTGATATGGAAATATTGAGAAAAGAGGCGCATCTTTATCCACCTAAGAGCATTTCAAACAATTTCATATTTCAAAGATCCTAAAAAAATGAAATTTGAACCATTTGCTGACAGCTTGGAAACTGAGATCTACTTTACATGTTCCAATTTATGAAAATTGTATTTACTAAAAATGAATGGAGGGAAGTAAAAATAAATCTAAGGAATTAATAACTAATGAAAGAATGTGAAAGTGTTATATGAATTATTGTGAATACTAATTTTTTGATAATTTTTTGTTGCTTGGATAAAGGTAATATCAAATTAGTAGGGAGTAGTAAAACTTGAAAACAGGACAGAAGATTTGACCTCTAGTTTAAAAAATATATAAACAATATAGATTTAATTATTTCCAGATAATGAAAACAATCAGAAATTTGAAAACCTAATTTATAAATTCGCAGTAAATTGATCTAAGGTCTGAAAAACAACTTTCGGACACTCCAAATATGGTTATTGTCATATTACTGAAAATGACATCTATCTTCTGCGTATCGTTGTTTGTCGTTGATTCGTCAGACTTCAGAATTGGTTTCAAACTATATTTGCTCATTAATTCCAACCAAAAATAATATTTATGTACAATAATATTATAATTAAAATCTTCTAATAGTATAACATCAGATTTGTCAAAAGGGATTCATTTTTTTTATTTAGCACCGCGTCTTACTACCCGTTCGGTTTGTACGCCTAAGTACGGACTACGCTAATAGATTAGGAATTGAGAGGGTTGAATTTGGAGGAAGTGAACCCGCGTTTACGTGGAGAAAGGGTGGAAAATCATTGAGGAAAC
>CABFWB010000274.1:0-42017 GCA_902151455.1 Timema bartmani
AAGCAACAACCCAGTGAACAAGAGGAAACAAAGCAACAACCCAGAGAACAAGAGGAAGCAAAGCAACAACCCAGAGAACAGGAGGAAACAAAGCAACGACCCAGCACACCCTTGTTTCCAGCACCATTCACCCTGGTCTCCAGCACCATACTGACGAGCAAAGCCTGTCAGCTGTGATCCAGAATGGACAAATCTTCAGGGGCTCATATCACAGATGTAGACTCTCTTCATGTTCTAGAAAAGAAGAAACAAGATCAAGAAGGGAAGCTTCAGAAGAAAATGAAGAATACAGATGACATCACAACAAAGAAAAATAGGCCTAAATGTCAAAACAACAAAGAGTACGGTTAAAAAAACTATTCCAATTAAAGGCAGCAATGAGGACTGTGGATGATACTGAATCGTGCCAATACACAAATTATCTACCATTTGAAGAGCTGCGGCAAAGAGAATCGCTTGATGATGAGAATGAGTAGAGACTACGTAATGGTGAAGGTCACTACCAAACTATGTTTGAAGCATTCTTAGTTTACTGGGCAGTAATTATGTTCATCAAGTTGACTTCCTCAGAAAAGAGTGATATCTTCAGCTTTCACTCCTCAGAAGTTGCCGATATTTCTTCAGTGAAAGACACACTTTGTTGAAAACTACCACATCCTATCACTACTGGGAGACTAAACATGACACTCCCACCTACATATTTTACATCAGCTTTGATAATATTATTTATCCTAGTGTAATCTAAATGGCCTAAATTTAGAGGCATGTTTGTTTAATAATGCGCTGACAACATAAACAGAGTGTCAGCATTCCTCATGGTAAACCAGGCCAGAAGTAAGAATAAAAAATGGTGTATCCAGCTAACATGGCTAACTAATCACCATCGAGGGGGTCTCAGTGATCAAATATTAGTCGCTTCATACTATAGTACATATAAAGTTAATTTAGTGAAAATTTGAGATTTCTCTGATGTGTCCCTTTGAGTTATTTCAGTTTCAATCTAGCCAATTTTATGCAAATAGCAATATTTGGAGACTTATAAAAAACTAGGGATGTAACTCGCAGACCTCAAACTTTTTCAGGAAGTAAACACATATGAAGCCTGTACCCCCACAAAAACTTGAAGGTGAGCACTTGTGTTTTTCAGATATCGTTTGGTTCCAAATTTGAATTTTTGTATGTTTTTAACTTTAATTTTCAATAATTTATCTGAGCTATTTCCTTAAAAATGTGGGCTTAAATATGAGATGAGAATAAAATATAATATATTTTATGCAGATTATTTTAGTTTTAATTTCACCTTGACGTCTTTGAAAACAAGCGAGATATTAAAGTTTCCGCAAACCTCTACAAAGTGTGAAATTGGCCGACACGTCCGAACAAAATGGCCGCTCAAAAAAATATAGAACACTTAAAAAATAAAATAACTCCTTTTCCAACCCTCCAAATGTCATAAGACTCTTTCACAAAAAATTATAAATACATTTTACAAGCAACACTTTATTTTTAATTGGGTGATTTGGTATGGATTTACCCATGGATTGTTATCGACATATGAATAGCTAGGTAAGGGTAGTTTATAATAGGCTTTAAAAATATAAACTATTGTGAAGAAAAATATTTTTGGTGCAGAGCTGGGAATATTCAATTCCTTTAAATATTTACGTTCATCTGAGACTAAAGCAGCATTGTACATTTTAACTCTATTCATCAGTAGTTTGTATTGGTTTTATTTGATTGTACATATTTACATCATTCCATGGCGTATGCTACCAGGATGGCACAATGGCAATGGATGGTACTAACAGTACCTGATACTCCATACTGTTGTTTGAAAATTAAAAAGTAATCTCAATGGGGCAATCCTTTAGTCCAAGGTTGTGTTCTGTTTGTGTTCATAACCCTCGAATGAATGCTCTATGGGCACAAAGCACAATAGACAGAGTTTGTACTGGGGCTTGCTAATTAACAAATCAATAAAAGACTTGCAAACACATTGCATTTTCTAACTTAATCAGACTGTTCATTTGGAGATTTAATTTTGTGTTTGTTCACAGGACAACTCACCGCCCAAGTATATGAAGAAGTCTGCATACAAAAAGCCCCTGGTAGCTCTCGGGACGGCATCAGGAAATATATCGGTGTACAGTATGGCGGCAGGCACTATCCTGTCTGGTTTAATAGGAGTCCATACCACTCGGATAAACACACTCTCTTGGTCTAAAGGAACCAACTTGTTCTCGGCTGGAGATGATGGACTTATTGTGGAGTGGGATGTCTGCTGCAAGAAAGTTGTGAGGTGAGGATTGTAGCTAACAACTAGACTGTAAGGTAGAGATTGTAGCTAACAACTAGACTGTGAGGTGAGGATTGTAGCTAACAACTAGACTGTAAGGCGAGGATTGTAGCTAGTGATTAGACTTTGAGGTGAGGATTGTAGCTAACTAGACTGTGAGGTGAGGATTGTAGCTAACAACTAGATTGTGAGGTGAGGATTGTAGCTAACAACTAGATTGTGAGGTGAGGATTGTAGCTAGTGATTAGACTGTGAGGTGAGGATTGTAGCTAACAACTAGACTGTGAGGTGAGGATTGTAGCTAATAACTCCCCTGTAAATCAATGATTGGAGAAACATCCTTAGTGTTATGTATTGACACAATAAAGCCTGCAGAGTTTTGGGATGTTTGTTTCATTTTGTAGTAAGTGGAAAGCGAATGAGTCCTCTGTCACCTGTCTTCTCGCGCTACCTGGGGGTGAGAACCTGCTCTCGGCTCATCACAAAATTACGTTGTGGTGCGTCGCCTCTAAGTTCATCATCAAAACATTCTATGGACATGCGACGGAGGTAACCAGACTCTCGCTAGTGAGAACTGGTACGTCTTACTGCGTGAGCGCGGCTCGAGATGACAGATATATCAGTGTATGGTGAGTAGACAATGAGCAGACTTCTGGGTGAAATATACTAGGTGTACTGACAAGCAATGTGCTATAACCAGAA
Source organism: Timema bartmani (assembly GCA_902151455.1). Lineage (NCBI taxonomy): Eukaryota > Metazoa > Arthropoda > Insecta > Phasmatodea > Timematidae > Timema > Timema bartmani. The sequence continues at coordinate 2,999 of CABFWB010000274.1, forward strand.
GTTAATTAGTCATTAAGGACATGTGTTTGTTTCACCATAATTAAACCACCTCCAGGGCATGTCTATGTGTCGATCATTCATCAAGTCTGTACCTGACATTGCATGCTGTGACTTGTTTAGGCCTCTAGTTATCAAAAACAAGGAGAAGCATTGTGTGGCCCAGCTGATTTCAAACGACCCTTGTGTTAACTTGTCCGTAATGGGCGACGAACTCACCAACATCGGCATCGTCACCAGGACAGGGGTCCTTCAAATCTTCAGACACCATCTCAACGGGTCAGTGGTAGATTAGACACGGATATATTGATGAGTTCGACCAAGTGATGTCTCCAGGAAGTAGACTGATTGATGTATGCTTGTTGTAGGAAACGTACCAGGCCACTCAAACCAGACTTGACGCTGCAAATGGCAACAAGTGGCGGAAAGGGCAGTAGCTCTGAACCTCTCCCTATCGTGGGGACCCACCTTTGTGAATCCACAACCGCTATAGTGGCTTACGGACAATCTGGGCTGTTCAGATTCGAGAGAATAGTGAGTGGTTCTACTTGACTCACACAAATATCATAACCTCTGGTCTGATTGTGGGCAGATTATGTCACTGAGAGTCAGACACTGGATAATGTTGTTAGACTGGCAGACATACTCATCAGACACTGGACACTGTTGTTAGTCTGGCAGACAGAAACTGTAGCGTGAAGGTGACTCTCATGCTCTGGAAGATCAGTGTTATAAACACGGGAACACGAATAGGCACCTCACCTTCACTTGTCCTGTTCCAATGGTGTAGATCTTATCTTACACAGTGCAATCACATGTGGAAGTTCGGGGACACTTCCATGTTCAAGTTCACAGAACCTCATGTCAAACAAACATCATTACCGGGGTTCAACGTACCACAAACTAAAAAAGTCAATTCCAAAATCGCGCCAGCGACACTTGGCAGTACCTTTAACCCCACAAAATTATAATTACACATTGCAGTAGGCCTACAATATTTTGTGTAGGCTGCCTCCAAGATGGGAAAGATAAGAAACAGTCTAACCTCAACAGCATATTAAAAAACACACTAACAGAAACAATTGCTTGTTGGTGGGAGGTTGAGGTAAAACCTAATTCTGCATTCACTATTGCTGATATCTTATTTTACTGCTGTATTGCAAATTGTGTATCTGCCCTCATGATGATGTTCTGATATATGTAGCCAGGCAGGCAGACATGATACTCCTGCTTGCAAACATACAGGTGACTCCTGCTTGCAGACATACAAACGACTCCTGCTTGCAGACATACACACGACTCCTGCTAGCATTAAGACACAAGACTCCTGCTTGCAGACATACACGAGACTCCTGCTTGCAGACATACACAAGACTCCTGCTTGCAGACATACACACGACTCCTGCTAGCATTAAGACACAAGACTCCTGCTTGCAGATATACACACGACTCCTGCTTACAGACATACACAAGACTCCTGCTTGCAGACATACACAAGACTCCTGCTTGCAGATATACACACGACTCCTGCTTACAGATATACACACGACTCCTGCTTACAGACATACACAAGACTCCTGCTTGCAGACATACACACGACTCCTGCTAGCATTAAGACACAAGACTCCTGCTTGCAGACATACACGAGACTCACTGCTTGCAGACATACACACGACTCCTGCTAGCATTAAGACACAAGACTCCTGCTTGCAGACATACAGGTGACTCCTGCTTGCAAACATACAGGTGACTCCTGCTTGCAAACATACAGGTGACTCCTGCTTGCAGACATACACGAGACTCCTGCTTGCAGACATACACGAGACTCCTGCTTGCAGACATACACAAGACTCCTGCTTGCAGACATACACAACGACTCCTGCTAGCATTAAGACACGAGACTCCTGCTAGCATTAAGACACAAGACTCTTGCTTGCAGACATACACACGACTCCTGCTAGCAGACAGACACGAGACTCCTGCTTGCAGACAGACACGAGACTCTTGCTTGCAGACATACACACGACTCCTGCTAGCAGACAGACACGAGACTCCTGCTAGCAGACAGACACGAGACTCCTGCTAGCAGACAGACACGAGACTCCTGCTAGCAGACATACACACGACTCCTGCTAGCAGTAAGACACAAGACTCCTGCTTGCAGACATACACGAGACTCCTGCTTGCAGACATACACNACACGAGACTCCTGCTAGCAGACAGACACGAGACTCCTGCTTGCATTAAGACACGAGACTCCTGCTTGCATTAAGACACGAGACTCCTGCTAGCAGACAGACACGAGACTCCTGCTTGCATTAAGACACGAGACTCCTGCTTGCATTAAGACACGAGACTCCTGCTAGCAGACAGACACGAGACTCCTGCTTGCAGACTTTGTGCTTGTGAGCTCAATTAAACACTAAACTTGACTCCCTAACAAGAAGGGTGAAGGAAGGTAGGGTCACAAGGTGTCAACTTATTAACAAATTATTCAACTTGTTTTGGCTATTTAGAATAGAGCACTAGGCTAAATCATGGTTTAAATTAGGAGGGATAGCCAGCTCACTTACCTTGGTGATACTGGAGTAGAAATTGTTTGGATAGAACGCTTAAAAAAACACAAAACACTTGGTGATACTGGTTTGTGTTTTTTTTAATGTTCTATCTAAACCATTTCTACTCCAGTATTACCAAGGTAAGTTAAACTGTAGGTCCTCCATTTCATCTCACAATCACCCAACCACTACACATTAGCGCAAGTGCGTACAACCCGAACGGGTAGTAAGATGCGGTGATGATGATAATAATAAATATTAATAATAATAATAACAATAATTAATATCAATAATAATAATAATAATAATAATAATGTTGAAGCTGTAATTTGTTTGACACCCCTTCTCGAGTGATTTATCATGCACATCATTGAGCTACACAGTTGATCTGCTGTGAAGATGTCTTGCAGTGCACTATTTGTAGATATACGTTCATAGCACGGCCTGCTCTCTACACTAACACATACTCTCACTCATAAGTCCTCGCCTCAATTCTTTTTATTATTATTTTGTCACAAATTTTTTACAAAATAAAAGGTGTGAGCTATATGCGAGTAAATACAGTTTGAAGAGGACCAAGTCTGACTGTCTTTTGTTCTAGTCGACCAGTTCCTCTACAGAAATGGTTTGTCTGGTGCGCGAGGCACTCACAAAGGGTTCACAGAAGCGGGAAAAGGCGGCTATGACCAAGGTAATAACTCGCCCACAATTCATTAATACCTGGTTACAAAAATGGCTTACAAGCTAATTTAGTTTTAATTATATATGTGTGTCAAATCCATTGTTTTATTCATCCACATCTCGAATCCAAATTATGAACATTGGAGGAAATAGAATACATCCTAATGATAGAAAGTAGGAAAAGGTATTATATTCGGAAGAAGGCCCAGGAAAGGTATATATCTATGTGTCCTATCATTCTTTACAAATTTCCATTTTCTCCCTCTTGTAGTTTTTGGTGTTCTCTTTTAGGAAGTTGTGTTGCGCGTTTCACACTCCTCCCTGATGAGTTCTGATAGAATGAAACTTAAGTCAGGGGATTGGGCGGTAACAAGCAATTTTATTCAAGAGGCAACCATTAGCTCTTTGTCCAGTGGCAGCACTGTGAACTGTGTTCTTCTTTTCTTTGCCATATTGTGTTCATTCCTTTTATATTTCTTTATCAACCTTTCCTGTACCTTCTTCCAAATTTAATAAAACGAAAAGAGGTTTTCGTTATAGAGATGGAAAGTAGAAAAAATAATAGAATATTTAGTTTACGGTTGCTTTCCAACCCATGAAAGGCCCATATTGTGTTGTAAAGAGAACATACTTTACAACAGTTGGTTGTCTTGTACAAGCTGCTAGCGGGTGTTTATTGTGCAGGTGGTTGTACCACTGGTTGACGACAGCGCAGAGTATGTGTCGGCGGCAGCTGTAGGCAGTAATAAACGCGTTCGCGAGCCTGGACTTACAGAAGTTGCCATGGAGGAAAGATTGGATAATTTGAGCCTGGATCAATTCAGTTACGACAGCACGAGGGGGCCCCCCAAACCTGATAACTTAGTCCAGCTCTTGTTACAGGTGAGAATTGGAGTCCATTGATAGAGGGCTAGATAACACTTCTGAAAGGAATTGATGTTGCGCTAAATCAGTGTGGATTGTTAGTGGCTCAATGTAATGTTGTTGTAGGGTCTGAAAAGCAAGGATCCTCTTATCCTGCACAGTGTGCTGCTTAGGAAGGACGAGCAGCTCATATTCAACACAGTGTCAAGGCTGCCATTAAAGACAGTGGCGCCCCTGTTGACCGAACTCTGTACCCTCCTGCGGAGTAAGAGCCAAAAGTGAGTAATTTGATATTTTGTGTCGTGAATTCAACTGTGAGCCATTTAAAACAAGAACACACAGCTTGTCATGTGCTTTGTTGTAAACATTAGTAGTTGTACAACAGCAGGAGTGACAACACTTCCTCCCAACTGTTGTATAGGAACCATATGGCTGTACCGTGGCTGAAGGCGATGTTGGCGGTGCACGCCGGCCAACTGTTGTCCAACCCGGAACTGTCCCAAATGTTGGCCCCCTTGCTGAGCTTGATTGAAGCACGACTAGGACAACTTACTCCACTGATGAGGTTAAGAGGTCGTCTGGAGCTGCTGGTTGGTCAGATCGGCACTATTGCCGACAGCAATGAACTTCAAGACAGTCTTCTGGTGTACAGAGAGCAAGGTGAGGAATATACTCGCCAAGTATCTGGTGAGTGAACTCAGGGGAGGACATGTTTAGTTTGTGTGGCGGTGAGTGAACTCAAGGGAGGATATGTTTAGTTTGTGTGGCGGTGAGTGAACTCAAGGGAGGACATGTTTAGTTTGTGTGGCGGTGAGTGAACTCAAGGGAGGACATGTTTAGTTTGTGTGGCGGTGAGTGAACTCAAGCTGTGGGGAAACATGTTCCAAAACCTGTTTTTATTTTCGGCTTTTAAATTCTTTATTTTAATAATTTTAGTGGTATAAAATGTATTTAATTATCATGTTGAATATACATAAAAAAGAGATAAATTAAAATAAATATGCCACAAAGAATGAAATATTTAAAAAAACACCTAAATAATATGTAACAAGACTTGTTAGGGCAGTCCTGAACATACGACCGACACTGCGCCGACATTGATCAAGAGCACTTATTGTACCCCTCCTGCCATTTGAATGTCCTAGAAGCGAGTTTGAGTTGAATTCTAGTTGGTCCTAATGGGGGGGACAGACCCACAGTCACGATTGACAAATACCAGGTTCAAACAAAGATGCTGCCAACACTTTAAAATAGATTAGGACTATGCATCTAGTTCAAAAAACCACTTAGTACTTTCTCCACACTTCCCTATCTTTGCATACTTCCTTCGCTTCAACAACATCCATACATTGGCTCATACATGCTCTTTTATTCTTAAAACTCTTATTGTTTTTCTTTCACATTCGACTAGCACATTTAGCCACGTCTTACATGGCTTGCCTCTTCCTTTTGGTCCACACACTCTACCTTCATATACTTGCTTTGCCACTCGATCCACATTCATCCTCTCAACACGTCCAAACCAACATAGCACGCTTCTTTCATATTGATCTAGTAGATTCCCTTTCAACCCTTACTCCTTCACCACCCATTCATTACTGACTCTGTCCATACGAGTTTCTCCCCATACATTTCTTAGATATCTCACACCACTCACATTCACCTTGCTCTTATGTTTCTCCTGGCAAACACACACTTCACATTCATACAATAATGTTGGTGTTAACACACGTATATATACTTCCATCTTTGCCTCTTTTGATACTACTTCAGTCTTTGTAATAGTCCACATACATCCAACTACTCTTCGAGATGCGTTCATCATCCATCTTTCCATTTTTACAGAACATTTTGCCCAGATACACAAAATCATTCGCTTGTTCTAACAGTTTTCCATTTACACAAAGCTAACATATAGGGGTCCATGAGCTTGGGTTTTTACTTTCGAGCCAAATTTTTCTATAAACTCCCAAGTTTGAGTATAGGCTATTCATAATTTTTGAATGTTGAGAACATTTTATATTTAATTATTTTAAAGGTAAAAATGAACATTTAAAATGCCAGCAGTCAAAACTAACATAAAATGTGAATACCTCATCTTTAAAATGTGAAATTTTAAAAATACACGAAACAAACATGTTCTTAAAATAAGAATAACACTCATTTTTATAAAAGTAAATACTTTTGAAATAAAGTTTGAAAAACGGAAATATTGGTTTTTAAATTTAAAAAAAAAAACATAATTTAAAAATGGGAACAACACTAAAATAAAATATAATAGAAAAAATGACTAAAACGTTTTCAACACTCATGTCCTCAAGACATTAAAATTATAACAACAACAAAATTGACGTTTTAATGAGATAATCTTTCCCCAAATTAAGTCTACATAACTTTAATTGCACTATAAGAATACATGAAAATCACAAGCAGTTAATAATTCATTTATTAGTCCTTAATGTAATAATAACGCATGATCACTTCTTGTGTTCCAATTACATTATATTATGGGCTATCACTAGAAATTATCTTATAACAACATTTATTTCAATTTTATTTTTAATGATTATTAAAGTTGATGCTCGTACTTCAAAATGAAAAATAAGATGGTTAAAATAATAATTAATAACTTTAGTATACAGTATGAAATAGTAAATGCATTTTTTATTAAAATATGGCAAGCTAGTAAAATATTTACTGCAATGTTGGTCCACGCTGATTTTAGACAGATCAATCAACATAATTCTATAACTAAACAGTAACTAATGCTAGTTTTGTAGTTGAACATATTAATACAAGTTTTAAATAACTTGAGTTTGAAAAAAATCAATATGTATTCTCAATGTTAAATTTATTCAAAATGAAATTATAATGAATGGCTTGGAAATGTGTAATAAGACAGTGTAGGTAGTGGAGGAAGACAACCTGAAAGGCGAGTTAGGTTAGGCCAGTTCCCATTGTCCGAGCTGAGACTACTCTGGAGGTGTATTGTGGGGCTCACCAGCTGGGCAAGCAGCCTTGAATTATTATTTTTTTTGCATTAAACTCTTACGAGCATAATTTAAGTCAAAATAAACTATAAATCATGAACTAATTTTAAGATGACCATTTTGGGAGCTATAGGACGCGCCTCAGCCTCTTTCCCTCCCTTTGAACCCTCGTGCCATTTTGGGAGCTATAGGACGCGCCTCAGCCTCTTTCCCTCCCTTTCAACCCTCGTGCCATTTTGGGAGCTATAGGACGCGCCTCAGCCTCTTTCCCTCCCTTTGAACCCTCGTGCCATTTGAAGGCCATCGAGGCACTGTTGAGATTGTTTTAGTAAGCTATCATGAGCTTCATGGAGAGGACAACTCCACAGACACACTTGGAAAATAAAGAGGCTGCCAAAATATATTATGCTTGGGATTTTTAAAATATTCAGGTTATTTTAATTTATTTGATAGAATAAGAATTATTTCGCTGAAAATAGGCAAGCAGTGCTTTCATTACTTAAATGGACCAACTGCAGCTGGCACAACAATAAGGGTGATATTATATCACTAGTAGGGGCGGACGGGAAATGAGTCAAAATATTGGGAACGGAAATTTGTCAAAATGATGCTTTAGATTAATCCTAGGCTAAAAATATATATTGTTTTTATACTAATATGGTAATACTTGTAAAAGCTTCGACATAATTAAATATGATACAAAAAATATATCATAAAAACATAATAACATAGATACAGGTGTGCGAATATTTTATTGAAACAAATAGCAAAATTTTGCACTACTATTGAATAATACAAATTGAATAATTAATTTTAATACATTATTTTTATTAGTTAATCTCTTTTTAAAATTGTGTTTTATTCTTAACTACTTATTGGAAGAGTGCAAAAGATAAAAAACAATGTATTTTTTTACCCTTCTTAAATATCTTCTTGAATCTTAAAATGTTCTGTATTTTAATTCCTCTTAAAGGTTATCTAGGTTTGTGTTTTGGATTACAATATTGTTTAAATATTCTTTAGTTATGAAACCCCTTTAATGTTATCTAAGTTTGAAACATCTTAAATGGTTTAGGTCTAAAACCACTTAAAGATTATCTAGGTTTTAAACCCTATTAATATTATTTAGGTATTAAATCCCTTAAATGTTCCCTAGGTTTGTTACCCTTTAAATATTCTCTATGTTTGACACCCCTTAAAGGTTCTTTGTTTAACACCCCTGTAATCTCTACTCACTAACAACATAAATAGTTGACATTAGCAAGCTACTTCCGCCCTCCTAATTTCTATGCCCCAAAAGATGGTAGAGAGTAATATATCTCTGTCCTTCTCTAAATATTTCAAGCTCTCTCTCTTGCTGAACCTAACAAACAACTGCTGATAGACAGAGCACATTGACTCGCTTGCCACAGGCAGTAAAATACCCCCCCTCCCCACAGTTTGCTACAGAACAAAGAAGATGACTGTCTCCAATAGAGATTGAGCCAGTAGTACCTGCTAGAACAATAAGCGGGCTTTATTTCCCGCCCAAACCCTTGCCGGGAAAGGGTTCCCGCCTGACTCTCGGGAATAGATAAATTCCCGAAATTTTCCCCAGCGTTCAGGATCCAGTCCGCCCCTAATTACTAGCATTTGTTTGATATTTGATCCGACATACTTATAGCATACTATTTTATCTTATCTAGTAAAAAATGCCACCAAACATCTAGATTTAATAAATATCAAGAATAGGACAGATGGGCTAAGCCCACACTTACAAGGAAACTCAAGGCTTTAAAGTAGGGATGGACGGAAATTACATTTTTACTGCAGGATGATAGGCGAGTTAAAATATCGAGACGGGAATGGTGAACTATTAAAAATGACGCTTTAGAATAATTTTAGGTAAAAAAATACATATATTGATTTTTAAACTAAACTGTTATTAAAATGGTATGACTTGTAAGCTATAACATTAATACACCTAATACAAATAATAAAGTACTTTTATAAAATTACAAAACATAACAAAATAGATATAGGTGATCAAATAGTTAATTTTATTGCATTTTTACAAAACATATTTTTATTAGTTAATTTCTTTTGAAAATTGTGTTGTATATTTAATTATTTTCGAGTGAAAAAAAAATACAAAATATGTTTGACACTCCTTAAATGTTCTTTATATTTAAAATGCCTTAAATATTATCTTGGTTTGATGCGCCTTAAATATTCTCTCAAGTTTGATGCCCCTTAAATGTTCTCTAGGTTTGCCGACCCTCAAAAATAGATAAATTCTAGAGTGTTTGGGATCCTGTCGACCCCTACCTGTAAGTCAACTATCAAAACACATTTCAGTAAGGCTGTGTCAGTTTAGTAAAATGCCTCCATTCTTCTCCCTTGCACTCCATCTTTCTCTCCTTGTATATTTCAGGTTCGTCTGATGAGGACGACCTAATGGAGACCTTGGGAGGCAGTGACAATGAGGACAGCAGCAGTCGTTGGTCTGAGGAAGATGAGGAGCAGAAGAATATGTCCACTTAGTGGCACACTTGGCTCATTGCGTTTTTACATGTGTCTTAGGATTCAATAAAATTGAAAGTTTTATTTGGTACAAAATGTGTTTGTTCTTCACCTACAATCCCGATGAATGTTGCCTGGTTTAAGTTTGTCTGTGGGCCAGGACCTGACTGGCCGAGTGTTCTTTGCTCCGTTCGACTCTGATGTACACCGACACATCGTATGTCAACATCTCTTGGTGATATACACTGACACATCATATGTCAACGTCTCTTGGTGATATACACTGACACATTGTATGTCAACATCTCTTGGTGATATACACTGACACATTGTATGTCAACATCTCTTGGTGATATACACTGACACATCGTATGTCAACATCTCTTGGTGATATACACTGACACATCGTATGTCAACATCTCTTGGTGATATACACCGACACATTGTATATCACCATCACTTTATGAAAATGGGTATTCTGTGGGTGGTTTTTCCAAGTGATAAAATTAGTCATAGTTAAAAATAATAATACATATTTTGTTGATTATTAAATAATTTTTTTTTTTAATTTTTATACAAAGCCACATTTTTCTGAGATCAAATATAAACTGAGTGCTATTGGTCCTATTTGAAGGTGTGACAAGTTGCACATTTGACTCCAACTAAGAGACAAACTGCCATTCTAGCAATATAAACTCGCAAAGTTGAAAGGAAACTTTTTTAGGTTTTTTTTTTTAATAATCTTTGCTAAGTTTTGGAAATTTTGACTTCAAACTACTTACTACTTTACAATGTTATTTTCAACTTGCAATTATTTCTCTTCTCTACAGTTGTTATTTAGTAAAAATGTACTTTCTAATTTGTGCAACGAAATACTTTTATACTTTAAAAGAGGTCTATTAAGCTTCAATATAATTGTATATTTTAGTTGGTCTACTATCTAAAAAATATATGCTCTCACATTAATACATATTTTGTTGCTTATTTTACTCAAAAGTTACAAAACAAGAACTCAATCATTTTCAAAGCTAGCTTTAGTTTATTTATTTTAATATTTTGTTCATGGCAGTGACTTGCTGAGAATTGGTCAAATCTTGGTCTTGTTTTCCAAACTCTGTCTCCCAACACTTGAACACTATCCACTCCCAGAATCTTATCAACCGTCAAGTAAAACAGGTGTAACTTGCTCTTTGTGACAGGCGTCAGCTTGTACAAATGATAATAATGGTTTGAGCTGTACATTAACACTAATGTTTACCGTAATGACAGGAAACACATCAAGCTACTAACGTTTCATAACAATACGCTGGAAATCACGCAACATAGACCATAAATTACCATCAAACATAACATAATATAACATCTAATCAATAACTAAACCATAAACTACCATCATCATTAGATATCAACATTCACTCAATGATCAACACTTGCGCGCATTATTCTTACAAAATTGTTCTTTTAATTCTTTAACATTAGCGCTCCTAAAGAGAAACATGTTTTAAATATTTGTTAATTAATGTTGTTAACTCTCTCACATGGTCTTATGGAAGCAACATTAGAGCAAACCTGCATATCTCCACTGGTGTCCCCAGTTTGGTTCACATCTATTGACTATACTGGCAGCCACTGGTGGTACTAGCTGTGTGCCAGCTCGCAGCTGATGGTACTAGCTGTGCGCCAGCTATCAGCTGATGATACAAACTGTGTGCCAACTTGCAGCTGATGATACTAGCTGTGTGCCAACTTGCAGCTGATGATACTAGATGTGCGCCAGCTTGCAGCTGATGATGTGTGACAGCTTGCAGACGATGGTACTAGCTGTGTGCCAACTTGCAGATGATGGTACTAACTGTGTGCCAGCTTGCAGACGATGGTACTAGCTGTACGCCATCTATCAGCTGATGATACTAGCTGTGCACCAACTCGCAGATGATGATAGTACTAGCCATGTCCCAAGTCACAGCTCCCGATGTTCTCGCCTGTGTAGTGAGAGAAGTCTGTGACAATGTAGTTCTTGTTCCAAGATAGTTCCTTGAGACAGCCGGAGAACCTGGTGGAGAAATGACCTCTGGTCTCTGTAGACACAGACTTCTCGTTGGGGAATCCACCTGTCAAACACAGTCCAACGTGTCAAGATCCACTCTACCTAGTTCCTGGCCCTTGTAATATAGCGCTACCTCGGAGGCTAACATTGGCAGATGAAATGGAGGCGATGGTTATGCCTCTTTGGGAGAACAACTTGTTCAATTGCTTGTGTTAAAATAGGAGGTAGATTCCTTAATACCAAGGTGGTTATAATTTTATACCAGCCAAAAAAAACCACTAATTTGATTTGGAATGCAAAGCAAATATGTGATTGATTTTTTTAAATGTTTAGCCTATTTCTATTTTAATAATTTAAAATATTAACTTCTTTTGGTAGAATCATCCTTAAAACATTTGTGATATAGAATGACCAGGCAATGAACATTGTGGTAGCCAGTATAATCACTGCTGTGTATCTTCAATTCTTAAGACAAATTAAACATATATAAAAACAGGGTGCATCTTAGAATCAATGGCGTCTAAGAATCACAGATCTTTTCGATTTTTCCTGCGCTCTGCACACAGCATCACATGTTTTGTTTTTATGCGGAAGCCCCCAATGTTTGACCGTTAGTGCATTCTTCAATTCTATTGAAGAATAAAGTGGCGTGGGTATTTTTCACGCGCTTTCCAAATGTGAAGCCACCGTTATTTCACTACAGTGAAGGTCGCTAAGTGAGAACTAGGAAGTTTTGGTTGTCTCCTCGTAAGAACCGTATGTAAGAAGTTGTGTTGCTGTGTTTCGTTTAAAATGTTGTTAAAATGATTGCATTACAATGCCTGCATTGAAACAAAAAGTGATTGTGTATGCAGAAGAACATGGAAATAGAGCTGGGGATCGACATTTTGACATTAGTGAAGTAAATGTTCTTCGTTGTAGAAATGATTTCAATTTCATATTTTCGTGCAAAGCAACAACCAAGTGCTTTACAGGGCCCAAGAAAGGAAGATTTCCAGAAGTTGATGAAGCTGTGGTACGTTTTGTAATGGAAACACGCGCAAACGGATTACCCATCACTTGACAAGCCATGCAATTGAAAGCTGGAGAGATTGCCAAGTCTCTTGGAATAGAGGATATAAATTTAAAAGCAGACGCGGCTGGTGCGACAGACTCATGCGTCGTAGCGGGTTTTCGTTAAGTCACCAAGCATCTATCTGTCAAAAACTTCTTGCAGACTTTCAACAAAAGTTGATCAACTTTCAGCGACATGTGATCACATGAAGGGAAAAAAGAAACTATGATTTTAGTCAAATTGGAAATGCTGATGAAACGCTGGTCTACTTTGATATGCCTCGAAATTACACAGTCAACGCTAAAGGTGCTAAAGAAGTAAAGATCATAAGCACAGGCTACAAAATGCAGCATATCACTGTGATGATATGCATCACCGCTGATGACCAAAAGCCGCCACCATATTTAATTATGAATCGGAAAACCCACCAAAGAATGAATATTTCCCCAAAGATGTTATTGTGCCTGCACAAAAAAATGGATGTATGACGGCAGAGCTTATGGAAGACTGGCTAGATGTTGTCTTGAATATATGTCTTGGGAGTCTTCGTAACCCACCTAGCATGCTAGTACTTGATGCATTTCGTGGACATTTGACCGAACAGGTCAAAAATAAAATCATCCTAAAAGGTGATGACTTGGTTGTGATTCCTGGTGGCATGAGTATCCAACTGCAACCCTTCGACGTTTCATTCAACAAAGCATCTATGGATTACCTGATAAAGGAATATGAATCCTGGCTATTGACTGACAACCCTCCGCCATCACCTTCTGGAAAAATTAAGAAAGCGCCAGCACCAAAATTGTCAGAATGGGTATCAACAGCTTGGAAGCTAATCCCAGAAAGAATAGTGCAGCATTCATTTAAAAAAAGTTACATCACCAACGCTCTCGATGGCTTAGAATATGAGGTATGGCAGAATGGCGATAAAGACGGCTCAGAAGAATCAGAATGATATTGACTCAGAAGGAAGTGATACCACCTACTGATAAATAAGGTACTGACGATATTGTGTTGTTAGTAAATTGAATTCTGTAATAGAAATATTTCTTAGATATAAGATTGCTTTTTTGTTTTTTTCTGTTGGTGGTACTGAAAAATTAAGGTGCGTCAAACAATCAATGGTGTCTTACAATCAAAGATAGACAGCAATTGGACTTTGTAGAAATTATAACAATGAAAGATTCACCTGAAGAATGTTACTTTAGTAAAATGACAAGTTAGTGAACCATTAACAATTAGGACACAGAATACACCAACACTTAACAAACAAATATGTTTCTTGGAGAGTCATAAGCCAACTGCCAGCTGTGGGGGGGGGGGNNNNGCTGGGGGGGGGGGGAGGGTACACCCTGCCTGTTTAATCAGGAGAGAGAAATAGTATAAAAAGAGTGGCAATTCACAATTCAAAGAAACACAGTAAACAAAGTACATGTGGACTCTAATAATAAATTTACAACCAAGACTGAACAGGTAGTAAAGATTCTGCGACAAAATAAAACCACTCCTTAGTGAATTTGAAAAATAAACATTTTTAAATATAATAGTATTGCAAGTGCCAGATTCTTGTCCCCGCCCCCAATACCCTCGTAAGACACCATAATAGTAATAGAAACAGTATCGCGAATACAATTACAGTCATCTCTCGAGTCTACAACCCTGGGAATAGTGTCCCTCTTGAAGTAATGACCCTTTTTTGAGGAGCCGTGAAAAATGTGGAAAAAAAGGTCGAAAATTTTAAGGAAATCGGCCGTAAAATGTGTTTGTTGCACTTATTTAGGTCGCTGCATTGCGATAATCTTTGTGAGCGCTGTATTACTAGTAACTGGGGTGGATCAGGTATAAAAATAGACACCACCCCATCAGTGCCAGCCAATAGCACTTGACTCTGTCCACCTCCTCCCACAAGCAAGATAATGTTTCCCCACACGCGACTGCCGCTACATAACGCGCCAGGCTTGTTTTTGCCATTGTTATTTCAATTCTCGGTTTTGTTACGTTTTTGGTTTGATTTTGTGAATGATTTTTGACGACCCACGCTATTGTTTTTATATTTGATACAAACTTATAATTTAGACGAAATGAGTGGAAAGAGGACCTTCTTGACACTCATGAAGAAGTACAAGATCATCCAGGAAGTGGATGAGAAGAAGATGGCATCCCGAAGTCGACACTTTTCACGATTCTCAAAATGAGAGAAGAAATTGTGAATGCAGTGCAGAAGGAAGACCACAAATGTAATGGCAAAAAATTTGAAGGGTACAACACATGCGAATCTGGCGCAGGCTATGCTGGAGTGGTTCAGCCAGCATAGAGTGCAAAATGTGCCTATAAACGGACCGATGATGCAGAGGAAGGCCGATGAATTTGCCCTGAGGTTGGGTATAGAAAACTTTTAAGTATTCAAGTGGTTGGCTAGAGCGTTCCAAAGTGTGCCACAGAATATCCAGACACAAGGTCGTCGGTGAAAGCACATCGGTCGACCCAAAACCGGTGAGGGAGTGGATGCCCTTGCTCCGAAACATCCTTAGGCACTATCAGCCTCAAGATGTATACATCGCTGATGAGCTGGGGATGTTCTACAACCTCATGACAGATCACA
Source organism: Timema bartmani (assembly GCA_902151455.1). Taxonomy (NCBI): domain Eukaryota; kingdom Metazoa; phylum Arthropoda; class Insecta; order Phasmatodea; family Timematidae; genus Timema; species Timema bartmani. The sequence goes on from CABFWB010000274.1 coordinate 18,294, forward strand.
CTCTTGCTGTGAAAGGGGATAAGTGTAAGGGTGCAAAGAGGAGCAAGGAGTGCCTCATCGTCCTTCTGTGCTGCAACATGGACATCAGCGATAAGATGAAGCTCGTCATGATCGGGAAGTTCAAGAAACCCCGGGGTTTCAAGGGCAACATCCTGTCTTGTGACTATGATTTTAATAAAAAGGCATGGATGACATCGGGGGTGTTCAGAAAGTGGCTTGAAGGCTTCGATTCAAAGATGGACGCTGCAAACAGAAAAACCATGCTCTTGGTCGACATTTGCCCTCCACATCCTGCTCTCGACAAACTCAGAAACATCGAGCTGGTGTTTCTGCCAAAGAACACCACCAGAATGCTTCAGCCCCTAGATCGGGGGATAATCCAGCAAGTGAAGGTGAAGTTCTGCGAGATGCTTGTGCGGAGTATGGTGTGTAATCTCGACATGGGTAAGGAGGTCAAAAAGTGGGATGTGTTCAAGGCCATGGAAGGAATCGTCGCCAGTTGGAGGGCCGTGAGACCGGCTGTAATCGCCAACTGCTTCCGACATGCTCACTTTTTCCTGCCAGTTGACGGAGAGGCTGCCATCTGTGTGCTTCCCACCAGCGCCGAAGACCCAGACGACTCACCATTAGTGGACGCCAATTCCCAGCTAAGCCCCTCCATGGAATCGCAGCCTGGCCCATCAACAGCACCTTCGTCTGCCCCCCTGACTTTCACTCGGCCATGCGACGAGGAAGCGTGGCAGGGATTAGCCCTAGACTGCACATATGAGCATTACATAGCAGCAGACGATGACATCACAGTTTGTGGCACCCTTGACTATGCCGATATAATCAGGGAACAGCAGGAGTTCAGCGATGAAGAGGGAGAGGAAGAAATGGAAGAAGAGCCTGAAGACATCCCCATGACAAAAGATGTTCTGAAAGCCAGGGACGTGCACTTAAGCGCCAGGGCGCTAGCAAAGAGCTGTGGTCCCAATTCTATAATGTGAAAGGCTTTGTTGAGCAAACTGGCACTAAGAAGAAGCAAGCCTCCATAATGGACTTCTTCAAGAAATAGGTGGGTTTTTTATGTTGTTTTTCACGTGTTGTCTAAAAAATGCCATTTTCGCATATTAAGGTTGGGAATGGAACAAATTCGATTAAAATTCCAATAACGACCCCTTCGAAATAACGACCTTTTTCCAGGAACCCCGAAAGGTCGTAGAATCGAGAGTTGTCTATACAAACATCTTGACTTGAAATCACAATTTTATTCAATTGTAAAAGTATTTTTATTGACTAGTGTAGTTGGCAAAATAATAAAATTACAAAAAACAATAAAATTGTATTAATAAAAACAATTTACTAAAAAAAGTGTTTGGTTTTTTTTATTACCGAACATACGAGGGTCATCCAGAAAGTAAGGTTACAACATTTATTTAAAATCGAAAAATGCTTGTATTTAATTGAAATTCACAGGATACTTCACAAATATATTATACTATTTTTCAACATAATCGCCGTCGAGATCAAGACATTTCTGTAGTCGGGGCACCAGCTTTTGTATGCCAGTGTCATAGACCTCCGCCGCCAACTCTTTCAGCCACTTCTTCACAGCTTCCTCGACCTCCTGATTGTTGGAAAAACGTTTCCCACCCAAAAACTCCTTTAGTTTAGTGAAAAGGTGATAGTCCGAAGGCGCCAAGTCGGGTGAATAGGGTGGGTGGGTGACAATATCCCATCCAAATGATGTCAGCAGCTCCTGTGAAACTCGCGCGGTGTGGGGCCTGGCGTTGTCATGCAGGAGGCTGACTCCCCGGGTCAGCATTCCCCTTCTGCGGTTCTGAATGGCTCTTCTGAGTTTTTTTAGGGTATTGCAGTAAGCCTCTGCATTAATGGTAGTCCCTTTGGGCATAAAATCCACCAAAAGGACCCCCTTACGGTCCCAAAAAACAGATGCCATGACTTTTCCGGCTGAATGGGTTGTCTTGAACTTTTTGGTGGCTGGGGAAGATGAATGACGCCACTGAAGTGATTGTCTTTTGGTCTCTGGGGTGTAGTGACACACCCACGTCTCATCCCCCGTCACGATAGAGTCCAGAAAAGCTTCTCCCTCCTGTACAAAACGATCCAAAAATTCACGCGCGGTGGTGACGCGATTTTGACGGTGCTCCGGTGTGAGCATTCTGGGCACCCATCTCGCACACAACTTCTTGTAACCAAGTTTTTCCGACACAATATCACCAAGGAGACTTCGAGAAATGTCAGGGAATTTTTCGTGAAGGTCGTCAAGCGTCACACGGCGGTCATTTCGCACTTGTTCTTCAATTTTTCGCACAAGTTCGTCTGAAATCACTGATGGTCTCCCACTCCTTGCCTCGTCGTGAGTATCAGTACGGCCTTCTCTGAACAACCTAACCCACTTCGTGACATGTTGTCGACTCATCACATCACTACCATAAACTTCCACGAGCTTCCGATGGATATTCGCGGCGGTATTGTTCTGCAAAGTCAAAAAACGGATGACCGCGCGGATCTCGCACGGACGGGAGGTGGCGGGAGCGCGCGACGACCTCTCCATCGGAAGAATTTACTGTGACTGAAAAAAATGGCCGACAAACACGCGGGACCAAACAAACTGACCGTTAAGATCCCCCCTACACGTCAGGTGCGCCAAATTTGAAACAAAGAATTTCCCAGGCCTCAGTAGCCCTTGTAACCTTACTTTCTGGATGACCCTCGTATATGGACAGCAAAATAATGTTTGTCAATGTTACGAAGCCTTTAACTATCTTTTTACAAAATTCACTTTCAAATATTCAAGGATTTGAATTTTGTTTCAAGAAATACAGGATTGATCCATCTCTAATTAAATTTTATATTTTCAACAGAATGTTTTTTCTCCACTTCATCAAAATGAGTTATTCACATACTAATTATGCTAATATGGTCTGGACGAACAAGATGTTATTTCCTTGGAAATGAAGCAGTAATAGGTTAACATCCTGTTGAGACTACTCTCTTGTTTCCCTCGTGAAGTGCATGACGAGAATGTGCGTTTGCAACCATCAACATAAACCACTACCACCTTAGATTATCATCAATAAATATATGTTAGTTTTACTACCACCCAATCCTCCAAGATTCCAACCCTTACTGCTCAAAGTCCATCCGGACAATGTAACTCCCCACTGTGTTGTAATAAGGTGTAACATTTATCATTTGTTTGGAGAGAGAGTGGAAAACCCTTTAAGAAAAAGCACCCTAAATACACCTGACAAGGATTTGAATCATCGAGTCCAGTCTCTTTCGAGAATGACGTCTTAGACCATGCGGCCACCGACACAGATAACAGAATGTTCAGAAGTTGACAGCTATGAGGGGACATTGCCCATATTACCGAGATAGAAGACCCCGTCCGTGGTGAGGGCAAGGTCCCCTGAAGTGTGCTCCTCGTGTGAATGAATGAGCTGGTGGTCCATCCACAGGGACACATTTCCAGGTCCCAGGGACAGGGTGAGACCATGCCATGCGCCATCACAAACTGCGCCGCCTGACACAAGCACCGTTTCTCTCCTTGACCAGACCACTCGTACCAGGCCTCCTGATACACCCACGCCAAGGAACTGGTCTGGAGCCTGTCACAACCACACACAAGATCGGCACATTACATCAGGAAGAACAATTAGTCCTATACATAAAGAAAGTTCACTATTGTTAGTATTTATAAAAGTCAGTAAAAATGGCTGCCATAAAAGATACCAGTGTGAAGACAGGGAGGATACCGGTGTGAAGACAAGGATGATACCGGTGTGAATACAAGGATGATACCGGTGTGAAGACAAGGAGGATACCATCATAATGTTACCTGAGATGTCCACAGAATCATCCCGTCTGGCTCGACTGTTGATAAGTTGAGAAAGATGTAATTGATGTCAACACCAGTAATCAACTGTTCTCTCTCTCTTGTAGGGCGGAGTGCGCTCCTCTCCACCTTCAGGTAACTGTTGCCTCTGAAGTGCGGGGCGCTCACATTCACATCTGCAACAAGATGTTCTTATTGGTGTGTCCTGGCGCTCGGTGATGACTGAATACTACTTAGTGGTGGAGAGTTCTGTTTGTCATAGTTGGAGTGAGGGGGACTTGAGGATTCCTGGCACTGGAGACACTTACAGACATAGGTGGAGTGAGGGGAACTCGAGGATTCCTGGCACCGGAGACACTTACAGACATAGTTGGAGTGAGGGGGACTCGAGGATTCCTGGCACTGGAGACACTTACAGACATAGGTGGAGTGAGGGGAACTCAAGGATTCCTGGCACTGGAGACACTTACAGACATTGATGGCTTGGTACAATGTGTGCTAACTAAGTGGCACATAAAGCTGCTTATGAAAGTAATCAATCACTATTCTATGATTAATAATCATCTCTTGGAAAATACTTGTGCATTTTATCTTAATTAACCTACACATCTATATTAAAGAGTTAATAACACTTTTAACCGCTTTGATGGTTCTATAGTCTAAGGCATCACTCTCGCTAAAGCCTGGACTGCCAATGATATCGAGGTTCGGACCCCAGTTGAATGTACTGAAAATGGTGTATTCTAAAATTTCACTCTACATCAAGAGAAATTGGAGTACACTTCCTCTAAATGCAACCTCCCTCATCCTTAACACATTAGCCTAACTATGATAAAAACCAATCATAGTGCATGTAAAAGAGTTGGCACTTAGTCATTCATCAAACATGGCCGATGAAATGAAATCATAGCTACATCCATGAGTCGTCATGTAAATATTTGTTAATATAGATGTTAAAGTTTGGTGTTGTGTTGGTACTTACTGTCCTGACAGAAGGCGCCCCCCCAACCCACTGGGCAGTGGCACCGAGACACGAACCCACTCTCCTCAACACAGCGTCCATCATTGAGACAACTTGTCTGGGCGCAGGATATCTGTGTTTCACAGCGAGCACCCGTGTACATCTGTGGACAGTAGTTCCTTGTAACATCTGGACAGTAGCTCCTTCTAACATCTGGACAGTCACTATTGTCTCTCAAGACACAGGCAGACATAACAGTACCTGGAGACTGTGTAGTCACTATTGTCTCTCAAGACACAGGCAGACATAACGACAGTACCTGGAGACTGGACAGTCACTATTGTCTCTAAAGACACAGGCAGACATAACGACAGTACCTGGAGACTGGACAATCACTATTGTCTCTCAAGAAACAGGCAGACATAACAACAGTACCTGCAGACACACGCAGCGAGGGTGTTGCTCCTTGTCCAACCAGCAGCTGCCACTGTTGTCACACACGTCACCACCACACGCAGTACCATCACAATCTGCCACATTGCGCGCTCTTAGTATGTAGCTGGTGTTGAGAGGCACTCGCTGCCAGTTGATGGCCAGCTGGCGCAGACACCCGCTGAAGTACAGGGGTAGCCCAGACACCGCGCTGGCCGGCAGATAGGACAAGTCTTCCAGGCCACCTGTCAGACCATAGTTAGTGTATATTACATTTCTCTCATCCTATATGATAACCAGACACACCTTCAAGTACTCACCTAGTTGCAAGGGGGCCCCCAATGAAGGCAGCGTCTCGCCAGGCAACAGGGCCCCAGAGTTAACTGTGCCGTCGACACGTAGGTAGAACCTGCGCCCATACCTCCCTGCCACCACACGGTGCCACTCCCCTAAGGCCAGCATGCGACCACTGCGCACCACCAGGGGTTCTCCACGCCTGCGCGACCTGCCTGGAGCTCTGATTGGTTAGTTGATGTTTGCCACACACAGACTTGACGTCTTCACATCTCATCTTTGTCAACATACCTGGGCTCACCCTCAGTTCCATGACTCCGCCTTGGAGGGACAGGGACATGAAGCTCTTGGAGTCCTCCTTGGCGGCAAACAAGACCAACCCTCGGTCTGAGAGAGGTTTCACCTCTAAGTCCACACACGCCTGGTGAGTGTTGAGGGTTGCGGGAGGCAGGGACAGATAGGATCTCTGGCCCGAGAATGAGACATCGGACAACTGCTCATCTAGAACAAAGGCAGTTTGAGTTGCCAACACCAGGGGACCACCATGATTAAGCTGTTTGTTTTCTCTCTCGAGGTAGTCACCTTTGTCGCAATACATCCCAGCCTTTCCTAAAGGACAGTCACAGTGGTAGCCCTCATTCAGGGGAACACATGTAGCCCCTCCTTTGCACTTGTGTCTGTTGGAGTCACAAGGGTTGTACCTCTGGGAGCAGAGTGGACCAAACCATCCTTCAGGACACAAACATCTGCAGACAACATGCATATTAATAATCTATCCTGAAAGTGTATAATGATTTGGAGCAAGATATCCTGCTATTTAGTTTGTTGTAAAATAAATCCACGGTCTACTCTGTCACACATACACTCTCTTGCAGTAACATGGGTAACAGGGATGTGGCCCTGTAACAGGGATAACTAGCAATCAAAGTGCAATATTTCCCTCCTATCAGCATGTACTGACGTGAAGGTGGCTCCATGGTGAAGACAGGCGCCTCCATTGTGGCAGGCATGCTGATGGCATTCGGAAGTGCCACATTGTCCCACACTGCGCCCAATAGCAGCTCTAGTTCTTTGAAGGGCCACCGAGACTCGACCTGCTCTCAGCTCTACGTCAAACAGACATCCGGAGAAGCCCGTGTGGAGGGGAAGGTCGTGAGGGAGTTGAGAGAAGTTGGCCGACTCGTGGCCTCCTGTACGCGATCAAGACTGTATTAATATTGTGTAGTTGTGTCAGCAGACAGAGAAGAGCGTGAGACTGACTGACTGACTGACCTAGATAGAGCACAGGTCTTGTGTTCAGCTGAGACAGTCTGCCCGGGGATCTGCCACTCACGTTCCCCAAGTTGTCCACTAGCAACCAGGCAGTCTGCCCCACTCGCCCCAGTCGCACAGTGTGAGGTCGGTTGGCCCGAGGTGTCACCGGCCTGGGTGTGAAGATACGCCTGGGACCTACCACAAACAAACCATTGTTGTAGCCGGTGTCACCTTGTTGTCAATCCACAGTAGCTAGAGTCAAGAGTCTGTACCTGAACCTAGGTTCCAAGTGAGGACTAGGTAGCCCTTGATGAAGCTGAGCGCCAAGTGGTCGGACTGCACAGTATGGAGCCCCTCTTGTCCCACAAACACCAGCAGAGCTATCTGGTCCATGGTGGTGGGACTAAACCTCAGCTTCAGTTCCAAACTGTTGTGGATAGTCCCGGGTAGTTGGTAGGCTGCGTAGGAAGACAGGCCCCCCACACTGGACCAGAACTGAGGCTGCGCCACATCCACATCTGAAACAACATCTCATCTTAGTGATGACTAGGCGATATATTGATGTATCACGAAAAATAAGTTTAATATCTACATCGATATACCAATGTTACAAGTTTGGATGTGGTGATATATTGTCTACAATGGTATATCATCTACCACAGTATTATATCTACTACAGTGTATCATCTGCCACGGTATATTGTCTTCAATGGTATATCACCTACCACTTTATATAATGAAAGACAATGCATCGCTGTGGACGATATATCATATCGTTATTTATGATATTGGTGAAATGTGGGTTTACTCTTTTACAGTGATCATTTAATGGTCAGGGACTGGATGTTGTGCCTGTCCTAGTTTTAACTTAGATTACAAGGCATTTGAAGCTACAACAGGCCTAGCAAGCCGGTAGTGGAAAATATATGGCTTGAATAAATAACTGACGCAAGCCACAGGCTGGAAACAATAATGAATGTAAAAATGTATTATGAGAGAAACATTGGATATTTTTCTATATTGCCGACCACTATATATACAAACACACATATGTGCCTTATCCTGATATACAATAATTGTGATCTAGTGTTTTATGGACTTTACTAGATATCTTGTTTTAGATTACTGCGAGTCACTAATCATCAACTATAAAATAGTATGGTGGAATAAGCATTTTAACGCTGCAGTTGATATTTTGTTTCAAACATTTTCTATGTATAAATAAACTTTGGCAACAAATACTGTTATTGATGCAATTCGGCGATACATTGTACTGTCTATCAATAGTTGAATGCCGATGCAGATTACAAACATGGTCTAATTAATTGATTGATGGCAAGTTTTCTATATCCATGATGATTTCGATTAAAAACTTTCATTTCCAATTTGAATTATTCCAAAATATTGCTAAGAAATTTAAACTAATAATGAAATAAGGTTGTTAAAGACATTGAGTTGTAAGAGTTATCAGGTTATCACAATTTCCTCATCGTTGTTAAATCTTGAATTGCTAGGTAGAAGGTCGAGTAAGAGATAAACCTATTTCATGAGATCCACAGTGTATCGACATTCACTCGTTCCTTAAGGTGTGGCCGAAGGGATCAAAAGTAATTTTACAGTTTTTATAGCATTACATTTTATTGGCCAAAATAAATCAAATATTTCTCCAGTAGCAACATAGAGCTTAAGTTTTCTGCACATGCTAATGTCAACAGATCTTGAATATCTGTCAAGGCTGTCCTGGAATTTTGTCAAAACTTTTTCTCTTTATTTAAAAGGTTTTGACAAACTTCCAGGACACCCTTAACAGATATTCAAGATCTGTTGATATTAGCACTTGCAGAAAACTAAGCTCTATGTTGCTACTGGAGAAATATTTGATTTATTTTGGCCAATAAAATGTAATGCTATAAAAACTAGTAAAATTACTCGCGCTCCCTTCTGCCGCACATTAAGAATACGCACTTGCTCAGCGGCCGAATTGGCCACTCCCTTCTTATCTTCGAACCACCACACATGTGTAAATATAATTACCCTGACATGGACACAAATTAATTAAACAAATTAAACAATCCTGTATTTAAGAGCAAACAATAATACTTTGCCAATGATTTTTTTTAAAACAACTATGACAAGAAGTTCTCAGTCGTGGGTGGACAAGTTTTGTTAATATTTTATTTTTAGGAGGGGCATACAATATATTGAAGCTTCTATACCTGTACCTTTTTCCGACCGGGTATTTTAGAAGTAGGCCTACTTTTAATAAGCATCCAAATACCCTTTGAATACAAGGTAATCCTGGTCTTAAAATTTAGTCTATGCATTCGACAAATTTAAGTGGCTCATTATTTTTGACTGACGGAGAAGAATGGTTCAAAATGATATAAACTCCATTTCCTGCTATTAACAAAGATAAATTAATCAAGTTACTATAAAGCATATTTATTTGTAGGGATTACATCGCCAAGCTATTATATTTGTTATTTACGGTTATAGCCGCAGCTAAATATCATGTTCTTTAAATTTAAAAATGAAACTTGTGCCCAGATGAACATTACCCCTCCCCCCCAAAATAATGGTGATATATCGTGATGTAAAACTCCTTGAATTTCCCAGTTATAGTGTATACAACTAATGAGACAAACGTTGAAACTACATCACAACTAGACGCGTACAAACAGGGCTGTCAAGTACTGAGGTACTAACCGTGCTCACAGTAGACCCCATGTTTACCGAGAGGACACAAACAGAGGAAACCACTCGCAGTGAAGACCACACACGTCGCACCAAACATGCACGGGTTGTTGCTACATACCGAGCGCTCACATCTCACCCCCACATACCTGCAACACAGGGAGAGGTTAGAACATGTGAACTACCCCTGCATGCACCCCTAAACACAGCAGAAGAGGGATGATGCTCACCCTGATGGACAAAGACAGTGCCAGTGGTCTTTATACTCCACACAAGTGGCAGCACTGTAGCAAGGGTTGGACAGACAAGCTAGAGAAGAGCACTCGGTCACTCCCTGTCCATCCACAGCGTCCTTGAAGATGTGACGACTTCTGTTGCTAACCTGAAACACCCAGTCGCCAGTGTTATCAGGCATTACTCAGGAAGTCCCAGGTGCCACCAAATGTGTGTGTATTCGTGTAGTACCTTGAGCCCCTTCATGCAACCGGTGAAACCAATGATGCGTGGTATCGCCAGGTCTTGTGCCAAGTGAGGGGGTACTCCAGCTAGGTGCAGCATGCCCCCTGAGGGGTCTTCTAGACTCAGGGTCATTGCAGATATCTGTTCTCCACTCATCACCAAGGTGTTGTTTATGCGCAGGGAGGCATGGCATCGCCTCGCGTCTCCTGCACCTGGGAGCAGCACCAGTCTGGCACACCAACCATAGTCTCAAATCCAGGTAATGACTCATATTTCAAATATGTAAGGAGGAAAAGATAATTTAAATAAAACATGGGAATAGCACATAATCTTCCTCAAGCTAAAGGCACTTCTATATAATATTAAACTAAATAGATGCTTTTCTACTATTTAAACAGACAAATTGAATAAAGGGGCTTGAATTAATACAATATTAATGGTGTTTGTAAATATTTTATAACCATAACATTAAAAATGTAATACTAACTAAAGTGATATTCGACCATATTGCAATTATAACCCAATTTAATTTAGTAAAATAAAAAACAAATTTGTAGAGAAATAATGATAAAATAAACATAATAAATTAACTGTTGCTACCCACTAGAAATTACCAACCTAGAAACTCAATATTAAGTTGGCTGGCTTGTGGTTGGTTACTTCTAGTGACTTTTGTGGGTTCCTTTCAATATTAATTTTGCTTCAGCTAAAAATCAAAATCTGCTCAGTCGGTACAGAAATGATCTCTTAAAACACTCTGGGATCTCTAGGGTGGTTGACTGCGACCCCCAACAATGATAGACACACGTTGATTGGGCCTTACCTTTGGTTACTGGGAACAAACCAGGACACTTGCCAAGATAAAACACATGAGTAATAAATACAAACACTGTGTGAGGAAATGAGACTAATAAAGAGATGTAAACATCATTTTAAAGATTATTCATGTAATTCCAAATACTCATCCATGTCATTATTTCTGCATAAGGAGCTTCGGTTAAATAACAATACTAAAATCTACAAATATAATTTAGTGCTCTTGACTGGGACAAATACTATATTTAATTTAAATAAAAAACATAGTGAAAAATATATTCTGGAGATAACATAAATATGTTATGTTCAAAGATGGTGACAATAAGTATAAATTTCTATTATTATTTTATAATATTTCTGATTAAAATATTGAACAAAACAAATTTAATAAATTTAGTTAAGTTCCTGAAGAATAGTTAAAAATAGTTTCTGGTAGTGGATAGCTTGAAATGGGAAAGGATAAAACTTTTATCAAACCAGAGTAATCTCACCCATGGAAAAAAAAAGTCCTTTGTTGAAATCTTGAAAATCTTTCTTGAAAGTGAAAATCTTCATATTAATTAATACCATGTAGATCTTTTCCTACAAACATTTCAAGTGCATTACTGAACACTATACTAACTTTTGAATCGGTTTTATGAGGCTTAAGTCCCGCTCCCCCCCCCCCTTTTTTTTTTGAAAAATAAAAAACAATATTTTAGCTATAGATAAAGCCACACTTAAATTAGAAGTTCTTCACTCGAATTTTAAAATTTTCCAATCATCTCCTTACAATTTTTTGTCTATGGAAAAAACAAAAACAGAAGCAACAGATAATCCAACAGTAAAATAAACTAGAGTATTAAAACATGATTTCAAATTTAATCAAATTATAAAATGTAAAAATAACTTTATATATCAAAAAAATAGCAACGCCTCCAAAATCATGAGGGAAATGATGGTCAGTTATAAAAAGTAATAGTTTTGATATACACTGTCAGAATTCGAATATCGCGCTGTAAACTATAAAACAAATATTTCTCAACACCCCTCCGGTCCTTGGGCAAGGCTTCGTCCGAGCCGGCCGCTAGAATGCAGTAGTGGCTATACAACCTCTTCTAAGTATGTTGATCATCTTTGGTTGTAAACAAACTGCATTCCTCTCGACGAAAAAACAACTGATTTTTCATATTTAGAGGTGAGTAAACTAAACTGTATACTTCCACTTTTATATGCCTTATAGGTACCAATAAGTAAGGAATTACGTCCATGAATATCAGAAAATAAACAATTAAAATATTTAATTCTTGAAGCGAGTCTTGGTGAAAACCAAGGCTACCAGTATAAAATATATGGTTTCGTTGAACAACATAATATATAATTATTTAAAATGAATGTTAATATTAAATAAAAAGGGGGGGATTAAAATAATATCAGATTAAATACGGTATATTGTTTTTTTTATAAAGATAATAAAATGACTTAAATAACCACAGTTTTTTTTTGTAACAAACACAACTCATGTAAATTTATAGTTATTGTATTTTTATGTTATTTAACAACTTTAACTGTGTACTAAGGACTGTGTATGAGATGTATTAATATTAACTGCGTATTAAGGACAGTGTAAATGATGTAGTAATATTGAATTTGCACTAAGGACATTGTATGGAATGTACTTGGGCTATATTGACTGTGCACAAGGGATGGTGTATAAGGTGTACTAATATTGAATGAGCACTAAGGACACTATATGAGATGTACTAATATTGAATGAGCACTAAGGACACTGTATGAGATGTACTAATATTGAATGGGCACTAAGGACAGTGTATGTGATGTACCAATATTGAATGAACACTAAGGACAGTGCATGAGATGTACCAATATTGAATGAGCAGTAAGGACAGTGCATGAGATGTACCAATATTGAATGAGCACTAAGGTTCCAACTCACTGCACTAAGACGCTCATGTGGTAGCCATTGTTGACGTTCATCTGAACCTCGGAGAAGAGCATGGTCTGAAGTCCGCACGAGAACTGGAACTGGAGCAAACCTTCTTGGAGGAACAAGCAGAGGTACTTGTCCCCGGGCAGGCTGGCGTACAAGATGAGTCCCGTGGGGGCAAGAGTGCGGGCAAGCACTTCCACTCGCACCTCTGAACCGTTGTACAGTCTGTGGGACAGGTACGACTGACCCGTGAAGGCAGGCTCACGGATACCTGAGGGTTCCTCGCACACGGGACCCTCCCAGCCAAACTTGCACATGCACTATAATAAGAATAAAACGTCAGCTATGCTTGTGGGCAATGGAAGTAGGTAAATGAAATGTGTGGCTACCACAACAAAGGATCTCTTGGTCTCCATTTTACATATTGGCGTAATATACTAGTGTCTACAACAACCATGCTTGTGGTATAGTCATTCATGACAACATCCGATCCGTCTGACTTCGTAGGGCCTTCATTGGTCGTCTGTATATAAAGTTGGCGTTTGTGGCCCAAAATATGAGTGGAGGAGTGAAGGTAAAAATATTAAAGTACAGTTGATACGTCGCCCACGATTACATTCAAGCATTATTCAGACTTGCAACGCTACGATGGTGTATGTTCCAATTCAAGAAAACCAGCTCGTGTGTTCTACGTGTACAAGGTACAATAAACATGTAGTCAATTCTTGTAATGTTAATCAATATCCAAGAACTGACTATAGTACCATGTTAAATTTTATGTACCATTAACATACTCGAAATCGAAATAAAAAGAGACTAAGGGACATCCGAATTGTAATAGATTTTTCGTACACTATATGGAATATCTAGGAATTGGCTATGATACCTTATGATGGTTCAAGTACCATTGCTATACTCTAAATCAGAACAAGGACCAAAGGGGCAATTGGACTGTAGTCAATACCGTCTTTTCCATATCATCCGAATACTAGCGATTCAAATGAACTATAGTGTCATGGGAAACAGGATAGCCATCTGATCACAACCCAAGGCTACATGGGAAGACAACTTCATATCTAAGACCATAGAAAGCTAATTTATTTAAAAATGGTCAGTTAAAAAATTTTATTAGACCTTTAGCCAATACAAGTTATTATCTATATATATGAACACCCCCTTGAGGTGCATGAAATTTAAGGGGGCCCAAATCCCCCCCTTTCTACACCCTTGATCATATTTTACTTTCCGCCCTAGTTACGAATAGCCCTCATAATCTATTTAAATTCATGAGTGTGTGGTGAGTACATATTTGTGACCTTGCCGACGATTTCTGTTGCGCATCCATCTCTTCTCCCGGTCCCTCTTCTGCTAATAATGATTTCCCTTCCCTCACCGACTGGGTGGATCAGTAACCTTCCTTAGATAGTGGTCGGGGAAAATCGCTAGACGTATTTTCCGATTAGTTAACCTTAAAACTTTGTTCCTTCAGCAAGAGCTCAATTCTATTGCGTGATGAACGCTATATCCTCTGCGGGACTTCGAATTGGGGTTAATACGAATAATATGATCAGTCTACTCAAGAAACAGAATTAATTAATCTTCAATAATATATAGATTTATTCTAATTTTTAGCGTTTATCCCACTTCATTTCCCTAGTCGAAGTTATGAGTTATTTATCTTGACACCACTCAAGGATAGAACGTTGTCCCAGCTCAACGGTGTTTATTTTGTATAGACACTCTCCTAGGGGATACGAATGAATCGGTTGACAGGACGTTGACATATGCCGACATGAGGGTTGTCGAATTCATACTCCTTTTTACGGTCATACGGTCACGGTGGATGAGATCAACGGGAATTTTCATATTTGAATCCCCACACGTCCCCTCCAGATTACGTACCACGACAGGCGACCAATTAATGCCCTTCGGAGACAAATGGGTGTAATTTCATTATGAAGGACCGGACCACATGTACCCACAAGGAAGTGTATCTTGTGTACCAAACGGTCGCGTGATCTCGGTGTTCAAACGCCGGCGTAGCGGTACCATCTGTTGGAGTACAAATTGTTTTCCCAAGACAGTGAGACTCTAGCCTTTCTCCAAGCACACTCGGCTCGGTTTACCACGAGCACAGTGTTTAGTATCAATTTGTTTGGAGTTGTATACTTTAGTCAAGTTGTACACGTCCCTTGTAATTGTGATTACTAAATATAAATCACAGAGATTCACGGTTGTTGTCCTTCTATGTAGTGTCATAATTGTTGAGCCCTAAGTGACGTCCACACCGTGCTAGTCATCACACTGGCCAGTCAAGCCACGTCAGATGACATAAAAGGGCAAGGAGGGCATAGAAGCTAAGAAGGTCTATATAATAAAAAACAGAGACAGAGACCCTTTGTTAATCTTCCTTGTTTTGTAATAAACACTAATTTTATTTGCTAAAGTCAGCTTTAGTTTGTAGACACACGTTCTGCTGTTCTGACCCTGAACAGTCTACAGGCAACTCACCCTGGGTCCACCCCTGGTATAGACACAGGTCCCGCTGTTCTGACATGGGAACACTGAGCAGTCCACAGGCTGTTCCTCTGTGCTGGTTGAGTAGAACACACTCTCACTGGAACTCCCAAGATCTGTTGTACTAGATATCTCAGTGCTTGAAGGATAAGTTATCGCTGTGATCGCCGTACCACTAGTGTACTCTGTCTCTGGACACTCTGGCGTTTGTCCGGACAGTTCAGAGGTCTGTGTTGTCCCAGGTAACTCCTCAGTCTGCGTTGTCCCGGACAACTCATCAGTCTGCGTTGTTGTCGGAAGCTCAGAAATCTGCGTTGTCACGGGAAGCTCAGAAGTCTGCGTTGTCCCGGGCAGCTCAGAGGTCTGTGTTGTACCGGGCAGTTCAAAGGTCTGTGCTGTCTCGGGTAGCTCAGAGGTATGTGTGGTCCCGGGCAGCCCAGAAATTTGTGTTGTCCCAGGAAGCCCAAGTGCCTGTGTTGTCCCAGAAGTCTCCAGAGTTGTAATTTCATCAACCACTCCCTCTGTTGAAACCCCGGGCTGATGCCTTGAAGTGAAGTATCCCTCAGTGCTCCCGCCCGTATCTAACGACACTTTGGGTGTCACCGCTGACTCTGTCTCGATAAAAGTTTGAGTGGAGTCTTCTGAGGACCTTGGGGAAGAAATCATCGCTGTCAAGAGTTGAGACGAAAGTCCAGAAACTGTTTCTTCCGGGGCTTGTTGGGAAGATGTGTCTGTGGAAGTTTCAGGATAGTTCGTAGTAAAGCCTCCGGCAGGGGTTGTTATTGACGTGGTAGCCTCGCTCTGTCCAACACTCGTCCAACCACTTGTTAAAGTTATGTTGTCGTAGACTAGAGTGTGTTGCCATGTCACCGGTCCCACGGTGGATGTCTGGTCTGTCACAGTCTCAGACATTAAGGAGAGGGGGGTGGGGCTGATATACGAGCAGTCCAGCAAACCCGGACCCATGATGAGACACTCGCAGAGGGACCCGGTCAGGTCCGGCGGACACGAGCAGGTGTAGTTGTCCACTCCATCCAGACACGTTCCCCCATTGAGACACCTGCATCAGAACGACAGTATTAACACATACACTCACACACACACACACACACACACAGACCGATCCTGGTGTGGTCTTGGACTATGTCTCACCTTGGTCCAAGCTGACACTCGTCGTACTGGAACTGGCAACGGTCCCCATGGTAATCTGGGACGCAATAGCACACCCTTGTCCCCGCTTCAACCAGACAGAGTGCCTGGTTAAGACAGGGGCTCACGAGACATGGATGAAGCTTCACCTCGCAGTTGCTGCCGGTGTACCCTGTAACGAAACAGAATGATCGTACTTTGGGACCAGGCGAAAAGCCCGATTTGTAACTAGAGAGGGCCAACATACCGAACGGACAGGCGCAGGAGTATCCAGCAAACAGGTCCACACAAACCCCTCCATTCTGACAGGGGGACGACACACACTCATCCACAGCAGTCTCACATATCTGTCCGGTCCAACCTGGACAACACACGCCTGGGTTACTAGTGCCTGGACCAGTACAATGGGTCTTGGCTGTAGTTGCAGTGCTTGATATACGTACCTTGTAAACAGGCGCAAGAGAAGCTGTCCCCTGGTCCTTCTATACACACCCCTCCATTGATACACAAGGACACCCCTGTCATGTTGCACACGGCTATATCCACCTCGCACAGGACTCCTGGAACAAACATGTACTTGTGTTGAGGTGTTAGAATTTAGTGGTAGGTGCAGTCGTATGTAATGGTTGAACAGAGATATTATTACCCTGGTAGCCTGGTAGGCAAGTGCAGCTGTATCCATTCACTCCGTCCTGGCAGATTCCATTGTTGAAGCAAGGGTTCGACTGGCACTCGTCCACATCCTCTTCACATGTGTGTCCTAGAGCAAGAGATATACTCCCATCACTTTACGACAGCATATACTTGGGAATAAAAAAGGTTATTATTGTTAGGACTTAGCTCTTTGTGAGTTACAACATTCAACATACATTTATATTATATACATTTTGACCAGAAATAAACATGCTACCCAATTATCAGCTAAATCATTTAAATAACCAGTCTCCATTTTGTTGATAATTCATTCTTTAAACATGCAACATCAACAGACCTGTTTCTCAACTCTCCGATCCAATGTACCTGAATATTCTCGAGTGTTACCTGTGAATCCTGGTGGACACGAGCAGTTGAATGTTGCTACTCCGTCAATACAAGTGGCTCCATTTCCACACGGAGATGACCAGCATTCATCCCAATTGGTAGAGCACTGGTTACCAGTGTACCCATCCATACAGTAACATGTGTAGGAGCTGTAAAAATAAGACCACATACTAACACTTAACATGCGTGAGTTGAAAAACACCCAGGCCTTTATATTGGAAAATTTCGTTTGGTACTTGGGTAGTATGGATGATTGAAAGTACATATCCAAGCTATATTCAACAACGTCAGACATCGCTTAGTCAGAATATGTTCCGAGGGCGCCGTAGTACCCAGACCCACCAAAGCCCCAAGAACATTCCGAGAATAGACTCGTAAAAGTCAAACAGTATGGACGGAGGTGACGTAATCACTTCTATTAGGTTTTAGCATAAATCATATAGATAAACAATAATTCACAACACTTTAACCTACCCAAATTAACAACTCTAATATTAATTGTATATGTCATAACCTCATAAATTAATAAGAACTAATATAACCGCATAATAACTTTGGTACTACCTGGCGCTTAAACAAAGTAAAACTGCACCGAATTTTAACGTTAACGCACGAAAATCGAGTACGATCAAGCTGTATACTAAACAAATCAGGATTCAAACCAAAGACGTCCGAGGCAGATACGACCCGTGCCGTTGGACTGTACTGCACTAAGAAAAGTAACAAAAATAAGAGGGGCAGCATCCAAAGAACATTCTCATTACATTTACATAATGTACATAATCGCCACACACTATGCGACAAATGAAGAATGTCTTTTACAAGTAGGAATGTATTTACACATATTTGAAAAACGACGAGGTACGTCAATCTTATTAAACTGCTGGAAGAGAAATCTAAACTGAATTTTGAATAAACATTGTATACAAACCAAGGTTTGCCAGAGTGAGTTTCACTCATACTAAGATTGCCTCTTAAGTAGTCGGTCGTTCTTACAACCGGTATCGCCAAGAGTATTCATTTCTTGCCTTAGGTCTGTTGCCCTACTTAGGACCTGCGATGCAGAAGCGTCTTGCCGGCCGGGAATATTAGGCTGATTTTATATTTGAGGAGCAAACCACAGCCATAACTGATATGCTCTTGATGCGAGAGTTTTATACCTGATGGAGTGAACTCAGGGCCGGTCTAAGGCGTGTGCTACGTGTGCAACCGCACACACAAACAATTCAGGGAGGCACCAAAATAGCCCAAAAATAAATATTTTTAGTTTTTATCTGGGAAATTATAAGTATAATTAAAGAAAGTAATTTGTAAGAAGAATGCTTATTTCTTAAATTAATATTTACATCCATGCCAAACAGAGTACTTTTTTAAATTTTAAATTAGAGCATTAAAATACATTAACAAAGTAAATACATTTTGAAGGTTGTTCGGTGCGACGTACCCTTGTCAACTACATTGGTGACGGGACTATACTAGTTGCCGGACCGAGACTGTACGATCTATGAGTTAGGCTCAGGCCGAACCTTTGGTGTTCGGCAGGGGTTGGGGGGGGNNGGGGTTGGGGGGGGGGGGGTGTAAGGTTTGATGTTAGTTTTGATTCTCAGTCAGTCATCTAACCTCCATACAAGTGATTTATTGACAATCGCTTACTCGCTTTATTTATAGTTCGGCGTGTTTCAATTCGCTACTTATTATTTTTAGTTTATATGGTGTTCTGAGGAATTTTGCTTAAGTTTTGTTTTCAATTATTATTTTGGTGCAAACCTTTTTAGTAGGTACTGTACTCTGTGAAATGTATTGCTGTCATTATTATGTTTTTACTTTTTGTGGTTTCTGTTTTTTTAAATAATATTAAATTTATTTTTTAAAACCGTTACTAAAATGTTTTTCAAACTTTCTGCGGCCGAAAATAGAAAATGGAAAGCAAAAACGTTACAAGAAACTAAGTCAAGCGCTAAACTAATTTGTAATTATTTAATGAAAGGCAAGCACTAGTAAAGAAAGTGAAATTGAAACTCAATATAACGATGATCATCTGTTGAAACAGCGCTCAGAAGAGGATTGCTCAGAAAATTTAATAAATACTAATGACGATGATTCTAACACCACGAAAATTACTTATCACAGTGATAAGAGTTATGTGACTGATACAATCAAAGAAATTAATAATTCATGTGACAAAATGAAAGATCCGGCTAATTGGCCTAAAGTGTTAAGCGCAAATGAACGTGATTTATTATTCCGCAAGGACCAATCTTAACAGTATTAGACAGCTACCCTAGAGACGGTACAAAAATATATTTTTCCAACGAATATTATTATCGGATTGCCTCCAACGGTGAGAAAATCAGAAGACGATGGCTAATGTATTCCCAGTCTAAGGGAAGTGTACACTTTAACACTGGCAAGGCAATTGATGACGAAAATCAAAGATTAATTGCTCAGGAAAAAGAGCAAAGGAAAAATGTCCTCACGAGAGATTTTGCCATCTTGCCACCTTGCTCAACAAAACATGGCTTTTTGGGGAACTCCCGAAACCCTCTACAGTAAGAACAATGGAAATTTTCTCGGGCTCGTATTGTTGATTGCAAAATTCAATCCTCTTATGAAGAAATATATTTCCCGAATTCTGGGAAATGACAATCTCAGAAGTGTTACATTTTTGGGAAATAACATTCAAAATGGTCATATATAGTATTCTCCACAGTTTTTTTCATATGGGAGTGGGGGGCGCAAAATATGAGTTTTGCACACACAAAACTTTTGCCTTAGACCGGCCCTGAGTGAAATAGATTAAATAATGCTGTAAGAAATACAATTCATGTGTTAGTAACCTTTGATTGATGAAGTTTGGTGGATTTGAGTGTTGGGAAGTATTTTCTTTTCTTAGGATTGGGCAGGTAAGGATTATTAGTGTAGCAAAATAATATACTTCATGAATCAATTTCAACATCAAACGCAATATTAATTAAAACCATAAATAACATCTACTATAACAAACTTCCTAAAGAATCAACAGCGTGTGGAGTGATATGAACTTACCACATCTCCAATTCAGTCCCATTCGAACCGACTTATTCACCACCGACTCATGACCAACCCAAACGAAATACCATAATATTCAACTGACTAGCCAGACCGAATGACGTCAGAGCTGATGAGACGAGGTTCCCTGAACGACCATCTTCTCCAAACCTCTACTCTCTGTGAGTTGCTCTGAGAACCATCTACATATCCGGCAACATGAGCGGTAAGAGGATCTTCTTGTAATATCCTCTCCTTGCTCCTATATATCCCCCTATTGGGACCTGAACGGTATAAAGTATTGTGGAGTTGCTTTTACGGCTCTCTTGGCGGCATACGTAATATATTGTTAGTAAACTTCAACCTTTATAAATGTAAGACGTAAATTATTTATTTTCGGCATAGAATATATTCTTTGATTGTTTTCAAAATTCTATTGTTGCTAAAGTCTTGAGGACCGACTTATATACTATATTATGTTATAGTTATATTCACAATTAATGGCCCTTACGGCACCTAAGTATTTATTCTTTGATTAATTTCTAATTTACCTGTTCGCTAAAAGTCTTAATTATCGAGCTCTATGTCTTAAATGTTATGTTATATTAAAATTTGTTTTGAGGATTTCTTGCTGTTCGTAACGATCTTGTAATGCTTATTTGCAATAAATAGTTCTTTACTCTTTAAATATAGATAGACATTTTGGAAGTAGTTTTGGACTTTGTATTATTTTAAGAGAAAATCTAAATAACTCAATTATCATAAATATGTAGAGGTATCTTGCCGTCACTTTCCTTACGGTGGATTCAAAATAACTTTGTATTATTAGATGTGTATGTATATATATATATATATATGGTATTTGTCATGATTAATACATGTTTAGGGAGCTTGTGTACCACTGTTTAGTTGTGCTATATCTCCTGATAATATGGCAGCTGGGAATAATCTTGTCTAGTCGATTATTTGCTTTTTGGGGCTGTGGTAGTTTGTATCCTTTTCTCGCCAGATTTCTTTTGGGATTTGGACATATTTAGTGTAGGGTACTATTATATTAATTGTACGATGAGCCTAGGTATTTATCTCTTTAATAAATTATATTTATCTAGCTGAATTGTGGGTGTCAAAACTATTATTATTTGGGAAACCCTCCCCTTAACGAGGTATTTTCCATTACACTCTAATCGCCCCTCTTCCGTTTTTTGCCATTTTGTAATTTTTAGGAAGTCACCTTTTTATTTAATATTATATATTAATAAAAAGGGTGCTTCATTAGGTATGATGTTGATTTGTGGTCGTCGTTACAGTATTAGACATCCCTCCAAATGACCCCTCTTGCTTCCCCATCAATCTTCTCCCCATAGGCCTACTCCTCCTACCACGGTATCACCCGAGCAGCACCCCCAGTGACCAAACTTACGAGCCGCCCTAGCACACCATAGTAGAAACATTAAAGGTAAGCTTGCTACCTTTCAGGGTTAACCAAGGGAACACAACACTGACACAATGGATGGTTGAAGGAACATAGCACCGACACAATGGATGGTTGAAGAAACATAGCACCGACACAATGGATGGTTGAAGGAACGTAGCACTGGTACAATGGATGGTTGAAGGACCGTAGCACTGGTACAATGGATGGTTGAAGGAACGTAGCACTGGTACAATGGATGGTTGAAGGAACATAGCACTGGTACAATGGATGGTTGAAGGAACGTAGCACTGGTACAATGGATGGTTGAAGGAACATAGCACCGACACAATGGATGGTTGAAGAAACATAGCACTGGCACAATGGATGGTTGAAGGAACGTAGAACGTACCATATCTACGTCTGTACTAGGACTCACCTGTTTATGTCGTCCATACAGATGCCATACAAGCAGGGGTTACTCAGACACGAGAACCCTGCCAGGGCCAATTGTAGGAGCAGGGTCCATGCGAGGCACAGGGCCACACACTGTCTATTGCAGGGAAACATGTTGCATCTTTGCTCACACCCTAGATACACAAAACAATTGTATTTGTCCCTGGATTTACTACACCTACTTTATAACAAAAACAAGCGTTGAACTGATCTGAAGATGAATATTATGTCATTAATATGTTATGCTAATTCTGATTGAATCTTAATAATATTATTTCCTCCACTAGCTCCTGTCACATTTTTTCACATTCTGATATTTTCTGTCAAATATTATTACTTTACTATTTCTTTCAATGGCGCATCCAAAGGGGAGAAAGTGGGTTATTTTACTCTCCCCCCCCCCTTCCCCACCCAAGACTACTACTTGAATAACATCTACCCTTAGTTACTAAAAAACAACTTCAAATAGAATTTGCTATTCATAGTTTTTTTGGCCTCCATTGATTAGAGAGCTATGCCCCCGAACCCCTACACCCTTCTACATCGGCATTTCATTCTGGCTGCCTCCCCCAATTGTAAATTCCTGGGTGCGCCACTGACTCCTCTCAATTATTATTATTAAAACTGCTGTGCATTAATACCTACAAGCTATATTAAAATTATCCCAGCAGTTCATTAATGTGTGTCATTTTTATTAACTTCGTCTCTGTCTATTACAATAATATCGTACTGTTTGCTACCGTCTTTTTGTTTGGTTTTTTCCGCGTCCTACCTGCTCAGGTTATACGCATTAATTATATATAATATATATAGGTATAATTACGTTGAATAAAGGATGAGGAAGGTTCAATTTAGAGGAAGTGTAGCCACAGAGTGGAAAACCATTTTGGAAACATAAAAATCTCAGTACACTCGACCGGGATTCGAAACCCGTTCTCCTTATCACCGACAGTATAAACTAACATGAAGGTAACGACTTAGATCATGCGGCCAACGAACCAGGATTTTTAACGTTGATAACTCCTTTAGCTCCTATTCATTACTGTTAATACTTTCTGTTCAATAAAAGTATTTTCGAAAATTAACCATATTTTATAATGTTTGCAAATATATAAATTAAAACTTTAAAAAAATATGATTTTGTTTTAAATTTAAACTAAAGAGGTTATATAAACATCTAATGTCAGCTTTATTTAAATGGGAAATGTTTATATTTAGTTAATTAAGAAACAACTGAGTGCTTTTTATTCCGTACCGACTGGCGATGGCACAACATTTTTTTTCTCATGAAACATATATCTATATGATATTAATTCTATGATCAGATTTCTCATGATAGTGAATAGTGCGTGACTCAATCCATCCAGCTAAAAAAAAATCATCTCAGGTTTAGTCAGTACGTTCAAGTCGACCACCAAACTATTGATCCCGCATTTTTT